>JAOZJS010000126.1:0-86869 GCA_025882695.1 Amerodectes protonotaria | reverse complement strand
CCTCTGGTGACCCTTTTGACCTCTGGTGACCCTTTTGACCTCTGGTGACCCTTTTGACCTCTGGTGACCCTTTTGACCTCTGGTGACCCTTTTGACCTCTGGGGACCTCTATGACCTTAGTTGACCTCTATGACCTTAGTTGACCTCTATGACCTCTATGACCTCAGTTGACCTCAGTTGACCTCAGTTGACCTCAGTTGACCTCTTTGACTTTTGTTGACCTCTATGACCTCAGTTGACCTCTTTGACTTTTGTTGACCTCTATGACCTCAGTTGACCTTCCTGACCTTCGGTGACCTCATTTGACCTCTATGACCTTAGTTGACCTCTATGACTTTTGTTGACCTCTATGACTTTTGTTGACCTCTATGACCTCAGTTGTCCTCTGATGACTTTATTTGACCTCTAATGACCTCTATGACCTTAGTTGACTTTTTTTACCTCCATCACCTTGGTTGAACTCTATGACCTTAGTTGACCTTTTGACCTTGAATGACCTCTTTGACCTTTAGTGACCTCTGGTGACCTTTGTTGACCTCAGTTGACCTCAGTTGACCTCAGTTGACCTCAGTTGACCTTGAATGACCTTTTTGACTTCTGTGACCTTAGTTGACCTCTGGTGACCTATTTGACTTCAGTTGACCTCTTTGACCTTGGTTGACCTCTTTGACCTCTGATGACTTTATTTGACCTCTGATGGCTTCTTTGACCTCTAATGACCTCTATGACCTTAGTTGACTTTTTTGACCTCCATCACCTTGGTTGACCTCTATGACCTTTGGTGACCTTAATTGACCTATTTGACCTCAGTTGACCTTTGGTGACCTCAGTTGACCTTTGGTGACCTCAGTTGACCTTTGGTGACCTTTTTGACCTATTTGACCTTTAGTGACCTCTGTGACCGCAGTTGACCTTAGTTGACCTTGGTTGACCTCAGGGAGCAAACTACACTACCCCTCTATGACCTTTTCTGACTCTCCCATCAATCTACTCCCCCTAAGTCATGACCTCAACGGACCTAGACCGACCTTCGGGTCAACCTACTAGCGCCGTAGGCACACCGATTAGATATGTACAAGGTGAGTCACAATAGTTGCCCTCAGAGGCACTCTGGCCCACTACTTCTACAACACCAGTTGCATGTACAATGCTTGCTGCAAATTTTAACCTAAACCGGCGTGTCAGACTATTGCCTTTACCTACCTAACACCAGTCACGTGTGCATTCGCTGCTGCAATTTTTCAACCTACACAAAGTCACCTAGACACTTGTTGCTGCAATTTTCCTCGTCTTTTCTCCAACCCATTCTCGATCAGCCCCACACAGTCAACTAAATTGAAAGACACCTATTTTGTTTGGGTCATTTCCGTATGATTTCGGCATACAGATTTTTAACCGCTGATCCCAATCGAGGCTGGATAACTTCTTGACGTTACGACAATGTGTCATGTAACGACATGCGATTGCGTCCATGCGATACTTGGTGGTAGTGATGATGTTGTGACTTGGTGTGGCTTTTTATATGAGAATATAGTAGCAATTCTTTATTTGTCGAAGACTAAACAGCCAGTGACCGCGGTCACAAACAAAGGCTTGCTATCATGCGCATGCTCGTGTATAAGTGTGTGTGTGTGTGTTATGCGCATGTGTCCTGTGTATCCTAGCGCCATCTAGTGACCAACCGGAGCTAGTCCCCGGCTACTGAATAAATTTAATTTAGGTGGGGTCGAATAATGGTTTTGTGGGAGCTTGATACTCATGCGTTGATGTTTCGCGAAAACAATGACAGCATTCCATTCCCAGGCCATCCAGCTATCTTCAATTGCCTATTGTTCGAATGCCTTTTAACACCTCTTTCACTCTACCTTCTATCATTCTACCTCTCCCACTCCACCCACTCTTTCTCTCTCTCTCTCTTTTGAATAATTTACAATTTTCAGAGTTTATGGATCATTTATATTAATTTGCAATAAATTAAACAGTTTGACATGAAACTGGAACTTGGATTGGGGCGGCGAAATCAATTTGTTTTTTGCCAAAAATCTCCAACACCTGGTACTGCGATTGTTCGGCCAATTTCTTAGCGGAAATCGACTGAGCCGGCAAACAATGGAATCCTAGCATTTGTTGCTGCACTTGATACGGTCTCGATACCCCTTCGATGCAGGTCAATATTGGTTGCACGGAAAAACAAAGTCGATCGTTTTTTTGAATGGCCAAAGTTCTCATTCTTTGAATTTGATTTTTTTGCGCTGCACTAGCTCCAGCGTACATTGCTGCATTCACCATCCGGTGATAATTGCTACCATCCGTAGCGGTTGCTGTGTGTTGCTGTTGATTCAAACCACGACGATGCAATCCTTCCGACCACGATCTATGATCATTCATTTGTCTGATGCTATTGGATTTTTTGCGCAAATTCCATTCATCTTTCAGCTTGGACAATGGACCATTTTCTTTTACATTATATTGCTTTGTTTGGCTTCGCTTCTCGCCACAATACTTGGCACCTTGTGTTTCGGGCACCTGAGGACATTCCGGTGAACCGATCACAGCGTAGCTATTGATAAAGTCTTCCGCTTGTTCATATTCACAAAGGTCTGGTCCGATAAATTCACCATCCGATTCGTGATTGTCATCACCGCAAATACCGCATGTCTCTCCTTTGTATTGGGAACCCAATTTCACTTGAATGTTCTTGCCATCATACAACACCTTCAATTTGTGTTGGTCATGTTCCACCACCACAATCGGAGAAGTGTTTGGCGAACTGGTCTCGCGCAAATAAACTTTCATCTGGCCACCAAACATGATTTCAGCTTGGGATGCTTGCAACTCCACAACTTTACCATCGATTTTGATCTCTGCTGTCGATTGGCTACTGGGCGGAGTGAGCACAATCTCTTTTCCCTGAACAATCACGGTTGCCTCTTTGGTCTTTGACTCCACGTCCAATTGTCGGCCATAGATGGTGAAAATCTCCGATTCCGAACAATCTTTGGCCAACAAATATTGACATTGAGAGTCGGGAAGAACCATTGAAACGTTGTCGAATGTTCGCACATAATCTTCCATCATGGTACACTGTTCTTCGGGCTGGTATCCTTTCAGCAAATTTTCGTACACTTTTACCGTGGGCAAATAAGCAGACATCTGGGAGATTCGGAAGAAAAAAAAACAACAACAACGAATGTTGTTGCAAATCAACTCATCCAACAACAAATCAATTCATTGGAAACTCACCGGTCGGAAATAAGGAACCACAACTTTTTCAAACCATACATTCTGTTCCGGTGCATGCACATAAACATCGACCATTGGATAGTTTTCAAACTTGGTGTAATAATACCCGTCAATGCCCACTTTGTTGGCTTCATTCTGGACCAATTGATTCTCATCCATGTGGTGGTAAAAGGCAACCTTAGCAGCGCTGGCCACTTTGTAAGTCACATTACTAATCTTGTCGTCCAGATTTTGATAGGTCACTTCCATAGCAATCTGTTTGAAGTAAGAATCCTCAATCAAAGCTCTTTGACAGGCATAACTGGTTGGCTGTCCATTCTCTCTGTCCGAATGACACTGTTGGTAGAACCAGGATTTTTGCGATTGATCCGTTTGTTCCCCATAGAACGGACCTTCTTGTTGCTTTTCACCGGTTTTCATCAAAGCTTTCATCGCCACATGACTTCCACTTTGACAATCTTGGCCAAAATCAATTCTGGATTGAATCATTGCTTTCAGGTCTTGTACAGCAATATCTTCGTAATAGAAATCACTCGGAGCATTCGGATAAACCATAATGGAATTCATGCACAACTGTCCATTCACCGACCGGGCAGAATCTTGAGATACGCCTTGCACTGTTGCATAGTACACTTTTTGGTCATAGCGGTGAGCCACCAAAAATTGTGCCGTATAAATTGTTGGCTGAATGCTTTGACTTTCGACAATCAATTGCAAACTATGCGCCATCAAATCGGCTTTGTCATCGGTTTGGGTTTCGGCAGATTCTTGATTCCATTCAGTCACCATATCTTGGACCATTTTTTTGATCATACTTGATGATTGTCTACTGCCCATTCTGTGCAGATGTTTTCGTGTGTCAACACCATCATTACCTTCATTATCATCATCATCATCATCATCACCACCATCATTGGAATCATCATCATTGACGTGCACTTTCTTGTAGCGAACAGACATTTCGTAACCAGTGACCGGATTTTGTTCATCGGATTCCAGCATCAAGTGAACAGTGCACGGAGTCATTTGGTGGTTGTTGATCAACTCCAAAAACGCTGCTAGCGGGCCATATTTCTGCGCTGTCTTCGATTGATACCATGGTTGACCGGCATAAACATTCTCGGTGCTCACCTGCAACCGCATTCCTATTCCAAGCTCTTTTTTGAAATATTCTTGCTCATATCGGTAAGGTGAATTTTGTGTACGGATCTGTTTGGCATCCGATATCCATTGGTGATCCGGTGAACCGGCTATCTTGGCCTTGGCAATAAAAGTCACCGCTTCTGTTTGGTGGTGCAAAATCTCTTGCGACACTTTGGGTGTCACTGACCATTGAAATTGTTGCGGCACACGTCGATAGCCTGCACTGATGGCCACAGGCGCCGAAACCCGGCTACTTCGTTCCACGTATGTTCCGATCGCTTCGATGCTGATTGGCAAAATGCCAAACACAAAATTAAAACTGGTATGATAGACGGATGGCTCTACTTGAACACTGAAATTGGCCGATTCAGGCAACATCGATTTGCTGCTTGGATTCATTTGTAATTTAGCTTGATTGGCCTTCACCGAAACAATGGTCGGATTTCGTTCGGTCACCATCACTGGTAAACCAATTTCCGAAAACACCACCTGTTGCTTTTGCTTGAGCATCAACAATTTGATATAATGATAATCTTGACCTTGTTTCAGTTGATTGGTGATTTGTTTGATTGAACCCTCTGCCGAATCAATCAATTGTTCCACCTGTTGACGATCGAATGAATAATAGCTGGTTTGTTCGAAAATCTTCATGAAAACGGTGGCTTTCAATTCTTCTTCATTGCGTACATTGAATGGCAATTTTTCCTTGATCAATCGGACACTTTCTTCCTTTTGTTTTGAGCTTTTTGTTTCGCGTTTCAACGTTTTTCCCTCTTCACCATTGATCAGATTGATCAGGGTGTCGGACTGCGCTAATCGTTTGATAATACTGTCGATTCCCTTGGCATTGTAACCAACTTCCAGCAAAACGTTTTGCCAATCACCATCACTTTCTCGGACTGCCACATAACCAGAACGAGGGATTTGTGAAACATTGTTGGCCACCCATTCCACCATCACATTCATTCCGTATTTTTTCTCATCATCATAATAATTATGGCCCATCATTTTCGAGTATTGCATGCCCAGATGATCTTGGGGAGCAAAACCCAAAGCAAATCGAGCATCATCAGCCAGTTTACGGGTGTTGGGGTCGCTAAATTTTGCTACGGTTTTCAACGCCGATACCACGAATGATCTCACTTGTCGATTGCTCTCCTGGTGCATCTCCGAACAGATTTGTTCCAACATCACTCGATCCGGATGACAGGTGAGCATAACGGTGAATGCTGCAATACGAACTTCATACGGTTCAAACTTGTTCCGGAATATGGGCATCAACAATGACAACACTTGAGCGTGGTTGCTTTCGTTCGAAGCAATGTGCGTCAATGCATAAATGGTCACCTGCCGGATAAAATTACGTTCTTGATCAACGTTTTGTTCATCACCGACCGGATATCCGGGCAGTTCTTCATACGACACTTCATTTTTGACGTATGGAGCCAACAACGATAAAGCTTGACTGGTACCGGCATGAGCCAAAGTCTCGATCAAAGTCACTTTCTGTTGAAACGTGCTGCATGATTTCAATGCTTCTCGCAACAATCGCAATACTTGCGAAATTTGTCCCTCATCCATGGTTTTCTGCACGGTCCAATCATCATACCAGGGGGTGGTACGGACAATTCCATTCATAAATTTTTCATCATCCTCCTGCATGGCCTTGGTGGATTGTTCTCGTTTCAGGGTTGCTTCCCGAATCAGTTTGCCAAAAGCGATGCCCACTGACGAGGCTAAATTTTGCTCATCCTGCACTTTGTCGCTAAGGAACAAATCCAAATAGGCTTGCACTACTTTGCCATCAATTCGGAACAAGTTTTGCGGTATGCTTTCAAACACTTCTTTCGCTTCAAACGCACTGATCTGATCCTGTTCATACAATTGTTTGGCGAAAAATACTGCATCGCTTGTGCCGGCATAACTCAACAAATCCAAAAACAACTTGCGAATCATCCTCTGATGTGTGGTGGCTCTATACGAAACACCTTGCTGGGCTGCCACTTGTTCAAAAA
This sequence comes from Amerodectes protonotaria, assembly GCA_025882695.1. Classification (NCBI taxonomy): domain Eukaryota; kingdom Metazoa; phylum Arthropoda; class Arachnida; order Sarcoptiformes; family Proctophyllodidae; genus Amerodectes; species Amerodectes protonotaria. The sequence continues at coordinate 80,468 of JAOZJS010000126.1, read as the reverse complement.
CATTATGCAACTGTTGCACATCAAGCACGGCTATCGCATTGACCAATTGCACTATTTTTTGCATGGTGTTTTTCGATGTTTCCACCTCATTCGATTCAATGTCTTTGGCAACTGAGCCCAACAAAGCTGGAATCAATTCCTGCAATTCTTGTTTGTCGATTGGCCCATACAGCTGATAAAACGGAATCTCCAATTGGTCCTTGGTTTCCGGTATACGGTAGGACAGATCTTCGTATAGCTATAATTATTAAAATATTATCATAAAATTTATCATGTCTCAATTTCGCAATTGCCCATCATTTCAAACACATACCATTATGTTTCTGATCTGTTGAATGGGACCAATTTTTGTGGTGGGAATCACTTCCACCAAGGTAATGTTTTGTTCAGCAACAAGCACCAATTGTTTGCCTTTGGTTTGATGGACGGTTTTTCCTTGTCCATATATCGAATCGATTCGGGATGAATTATCTGCCGGCCAAGCTGTTATGTTGTATTTTACGAAACTGTACAAGCCCGCATTATTTTCAGCAAAATCATTTACAGTTTCAGTTGGTTGATAATGTTGGCAACCACCCAATTTATAATTATGACCTGACAAAGAATTGAATGCTGGCACCAATGGATATGAGTGACCTTGTGCACAAACCACCGGAGCACCACGAATATCGGCTGTGGATTGTCGATCCGTACCGGATTGCCGCAGGCAATTACCATAATTGCGCGTTTTGGTCATGTTAAACACTTGAACGTTATCGGTCTGGCTCGGAATCCATCGGTAATCAGCGGCCGAAATCACCTGATACAACGTCTCACAGATACCATTTATGCCATCTTCGTACACCGGATAGACAGCCATTTTTTGTTGATCGGATGATGAGCCAGAAAAACCGTTCATCTTTCGCCAATCATCATCCATGGTCATTTGAGGGGCCAGGTTTATGTTCAACAAGCTGAGGATGGATTTTTTGATATTCACCGACCACTCTGATTCATTTCGGTCAGCCTCGAAATTTTTTATCTGCCCATTATCCCAATAGAAACGAATCGGTTTGGATAGCTCCTCTTCATATTGTGGTTCAGATTGGTGGTCCAGCACAACATTTTCCATCCCTTGTGGTGCTTTCGGTCCGTTTTGTTTGCCCACACGGATGTTCATCATCTGTTGAATGGATCAAAACGCACATTTTGTGACGTGATTTGGTTAAATAAATTAGAGATAATCTACCTGCATGGCTATATGCGAATCTTGCTCTTCTTGCATGACAATGTCACATTTCATTTCCATTAGTGCCGCACTAGATTCAAATTCGGCAATCCCCGATATCAACTTTCCGCTGTAGGCATAGATGTAGCTTTGGCCAGGTACCAACTTGATCGGTGCTATGGTGGCGGACACTTTTCAACCACCGGAAAAACAAAATCATCATTTGGAATCAATTGGATTCAACCAAATCCAGTGAAAAACTCACCCGAAGCAGCCAGACCAACAAGAAGCAGACCAAAAATGGTCTTCATGATCAATGTATTCGAAATTAAGGCAATCAAAAATTCTTTCAAGAGCTATAGACAAATCTGGAAAGAATGTCAAAAACCAAATTAGCCAATGAAGAAACAATTTCCATTTCATCTTCGTTTTATAGGAACTTGGATTGATCTTATCACTTTGCCACTAAGCATCCAGTTTATCCAGTTTCGAAAAAAAAACTTGCCAAAATGATTGCTGAGCAAAATTTTACCATCTTTTGAAAAGATAATTATTCAACATTTATATGATTGATATTAAATTGTGCATGTCGGCAAATTCGTGTCCACCAATGTACTCGTATTCTAAACCGTTGATCAATCCACCATCAATCCACGGCAAAGTTTCAGGATGTCATCAAGGATACTGGCCAGCTCCATCCAGAAAAAGAAACTGCCGTTGAAGCCAGTTAGGTCAAATCATATGGGCCAGTTTGTCCAGAAAACAAAGATTCAAATGCACCATTGAATGGAGGTTTCCCTTTCCCAACTTGCAACATCCTTTTGCCAATTTTTTTATGTCAACGTCAGTATTGTGCTTGTGATTAATGCTTACCTAAGCTTACCAATGTTTGATGATAATATCGAGCCATTTGTGCAGAAATACGACCATCTTCAACACCAACTCGTATTAAATAAAGAGCGGTGGTTGTTGGAAGATGGTCCGATTGAACGATTTCTTAGAATAAAAAATGCAATTTTTTCCAATACGAAACCCAACACACCTACAAATGTGCGATAATGAACAAAGTGTTATCGGTAATTTTTTTCATCTTTAAAACTTGGACTTTTGAATTCTGCAACAAATTTATCCATAATTTATTTATGGTATAATAAATGTGAATAGATTTTTTCAAACCAAAAATATTGGAATCTATAAAATAATGATGCATGTATTTATACATGAAAGGAAAAAATAATATAACTCTTCATCAGATTGGTATATTCTATAAGATTTAAGTATCCTTCCTCCGGAAGCTTCATTCGATCCTGCGTTTTTTCAGTTGCTGGCATGGACGGTCCGCTATCAGCTCTTGCATTAATATGGACACACACTCGATTCGTATTCTTTCGCATTCGTATTCGGTACAAAGATGAGCCACCGATGGATTTTGCAAGTGGTGTGACAATGAAGCAATCATCTAAAAATCAATGTGTCATAAATCTCATCAATCCAAGCAAAATCATTCAAAGCAAATACCTTTTCCAAATAGGTTACATTTATGCTACCAACACGAGTATATCTTTTCAGCAAGTCCACCATCGACTGAGTTTTACTATAATCTTGGAATAACCTTTGGCACATTTCACTAAGTCGATTAGTGATAGAGGGTATAAAATTTTCATCGCGAAACATTCGAGTTTCTATTTGATAAGGTATCAACAGTTTTCGTTGTTTGGTTGGCAGTTGCTGTCAAATTACATGCGCACAAATTATATCAATCAATCAATCAATCAATGAATCAATCAATTCAATCCAATTCAATTTCAACCTTCAACTTACCAATTTTGAGTATTTAGAATCGCCCACCCAAAAACATTTGATGGAACTGGAAAGAACCGAATTAAGTTCATGAGTAAAGTAACAATACGAGGTTTTATCGGGCCGGCGGTAACTATAGACAGTGTTGTTGGCGTAAAATTTGGCTCCCGATGCATGCTCCACGATTGGCTCATATCTGGTAAACGATTTGGCTGTTAGCGAGGTTTTTGGGGTACCAACCCCAGGCACCGTGAACGGAGATATTATGAATGCCACAAAAGGATTATCTTCTTCTTGTTCAATTTGTTCATTGTGCTCATTGGTCCATTGTTCGGCATGACCACCATTATTTTGGTGATTGGAAGAGATTGGTAAAGGTGGGTGCACCGGTGATTTTGCCTTTGGCTTTTTACTTCGTAGGTTTGTGAAGAAATTCTGAAAACTCATCTGCGTTTCCATATCCCTTAATGAAGGATTTGCTAAACAGGTCGGATGAGAATGATACCAACCAACCATTGTCAAATTTTTTTGCTCCAGTTTCTGGAAAATCAACACTTGCGAAACTAGAATAAAAGACAATAAAGTTAATTACAACAAAAACCATAATAATGCATTGAGCATACCTGGATCCATCTCACAGGTGGTGTGACGATCATCGATCGAAAAACATGGTTCCGCAACCAATATATGTAAAGTTTTGGTCACCTTGCAATAAAATCCACCAAGGCAACCAATCACCTCTGTATGAACGCAATGAGAATGAAGATCCATCAGTGCCAAAGTATCCAGTTTAACTTTAACAGTGAATGGAGGAAGCTGAATTCATTCACCAACCAATCAATCAACCAACCAACCAAGAAAAAAAAAGAAAATAAATGAATTTTGTAATGAAAACCAAAAACAGCCAAATAAACTACAACAAACTGCACTTACGAGATCATCAGAAAAGTGTTGATAATCCAGCAACAAAAAAGGATCACGTTGCTTTTTGCTTGGATCATAAAGAAGATTGTTGTTGTTTTGGCTACAATTGCTGCTATTTGTTGGTGGCACCGTACCAGAACTCATCTTTGAACCATCTTTGGAAGGTCTTCCTCTTTTCTTTCTAACAACCATTGTATCGTCTTTACTCTTTTGTTCTTTAGCACCATTCTGTTTGACAGTTGGTAATTTTTTCACCGTCTTTTTGCAAGATGCCATGGCATTTGTTTGTCCCCTCGAAACTTGCTTTTTATTTGTTTTCGATTTAGAACCAGATTTATGCCTACTTTTCGAAAAACCACCATCTTCATCTCCATCTCCTTTATTCACCATTGATTGATGTTCGTTGGTGAGTGAAGGCACCAAAGACACGAATCCATTACTTTTGATTTTTACGGAACTGTTGTTTTCGGAAGCAGTGGCATCGATATTATAAGAGACAATTGTTGGTTCATTTTCCACCATGTTAACAATTTTACCCATAATTTTTGTCTGCGGTGGCTGGCTTTTTCACTTATCGGTGACTGAATAACATATTGTGGGAAAGGATAAAATGATTTTTTCTTCTAAATTCCAAAAGTAAAAAAGGCATTTTTTAAAAAACAGACGAAAATTCAAATCAAACTTTTTCTTACAAACTTTGCTGCTTGTTTCCATAAACAAATGGCTTTCAAATGTTGTCATCTCAATTTTCTTATTCTTCGTGATATTACCAATGAGATATGGATGAGATAGCACATCAAATTGAAAGCATAATTATCAAAAATTTTTGGATCAACAAAAGAATCCAATTCAAAAGTAAATAATAGCAGAAATTACAAAAAATCAAGAGTGAGTTTTAGCGCAAAGCGTTAACGCTTGCAATCGAAATAAAACAGCGCGATGATCCATTCGTAGAATACATATCCAACTGAACAGCATATTTTGCCACTCATGTTTATTTTCGATTCAATGTCGTTTCGTCCAACAACAACAACAACAATATTCCCAGGAACAACGTGGTCGTAGATAATCACCTTGGATGAATAGTTGGATGTTCAGGGCTTCAACGAGCTTTGGTTGGCAAAAATTCAGTTTTTAACAATTAAAAATTCTCTACGAAATTTTGTAACAATCACTTAAATCTTGTCAAAATGGATGACCACAACTCGGCGGTGTTGAAGCAAAAGCCAAAGTTTGATTGGTATGAAACGGAACAATTTGTTGTGATAGACATTATGATCAAACAAGTCGATCCAGAAAAAATCAATGTGCAAATGCAACCTCGACGACTGCTATTCAGCTATCAGCAACAAGATTGCTCCTCTCAGAACCAAACACCCATAATCCATGAATTGGTTTTGAATTTAAATGGTCAAATAATACCATCGGATTCCAGCTGGAAAGTCACTCCATTTAAAGTAGAAATCAAAATGCGGAAGAGTGACAATCATCGTTGGCAAAAATTAGAGGTTTGTTATTAAAACCATTAAATGCCATTAAATGTTTTTTTAACTAAAATTCATTTATAATGTATTTTATCGCTACCAGATGGCAGATGATTCGACTCAATTGATAAGCCCAACAATGAATGATTCGATCGCTCAAGGTGACAATTCTGTTTTGGATAAAGCTCAAGTAAAAACGAAATGCTGGGACGAAATGGTCAAACAAATGGAAAAAGAAGACGAAGAAAAAGACAACGACGTGTCGGATTTATTTAAAAAAATTTACTTAACTGGAGATGAAAACCTTCGTCGAGCCATGAATAAATCTTTTGTGGAATCCAATGGTACCGTGCTTAGCACCAATTGGAAAGATGTTAGCAAAGCTAAAGTGGATGTCAAACCTCCAGAAAGTTGTGAATACAGAAAATGGGATTCATAGTATAGTGAAGACGATACAACATTTAAATTTCATTTCATTTATTTTATCACAATTTTATTCTAGCTCTCTCTCCTCTTTCCAAACTTTTTTGTTTATTGTTTCATATTTGAAATTCGTTTCGGTGTCAGCCACAGCCATTTCATTGAATCTCATCTCATCTTTTACACTGTTTGCAAAAACAATTATGCTTAATGTTGAAAAGTTGGTGGAAATAAAGCTTTTCTTCGTCCAATTGTGGATTGCGTGTAATTAAGCAATGTGAAGCCAATTGGCCTTACCATCCGTTGTGTTACTTTACACCAAAGCTTTTCTGACCACCAAGCATTGGGAATCAGCCAGACAGCTTGGCTCTCACAACATTGATGATTGATTCGTTTGTTGGCACATTCTGGTACCATATGACCATTCGAATATCACAGAAAGTATCCATTTGCATTCAATGCAATGCAATGTTCAAGTGAATGGTATCGAGGGACAGTGGATTCCGTCGGCTTCAAGATGCTGCTTGTTCTCGGTGGCCTTCCGACCATTCTCATTGAGAGACAGAAATACGATCCGCGTGATGTATCGTGCAACAAGTTCGCTGATCGACCGCAATCTTGCTAGGTTACTATTGATACTGTTGACTGTTTTTTTTTTCGTTATATTGACTGACTGACTGACTGATGGAGATCCCACTCATCCTAAGCTTGAGTCCTAAGATTTATAACATGATTAAATGGCTTCATTTTGGCCATCCTCAACCGATAACTACTACACATGTTTGCTGATTTGTTTGGTTTGTTGTCGCCTCATTGATCTCACATTGATCTTGCTTCTGTAAACACAAACATATCTCAAATTGTTAAGCCCTGGATAAAGTTTTAATAGCAAAATTGCTGCACATGCCCTATGGCCAAACGACCATGTTGTCCTGTTGCACAAAGCACAAAGACTCGATTGTGGATTTTAGGTTGCGGTACTTGGAAAAGATGGCAAAACCATTCAAGCTGCAGCACTCATTAGACTCTATCCGGCAGTAAACTCGGCAACCATTTAATGATGCCATCATTACAGTTTTAGGTTTCAGAAAAAAAAGACCGTGAAATGTTCAACACGGTCTGGTGGCCAAACATATCCCCACAGACTGCGTGGCGACATTTGGTGGCTCAATGTATGGTCACCGCAATGGGTAGAGTTTTAAAAATAAACTTGTCAAAAACGGAAAACATTCCAAAATAATATTTTCGTGCATGTCCAAAGCTTAATGCACATACATACAAAATGCGATCAATGGGTTTCATTGACATTCTCGCATCGACCAACCTACCACAAAGGCTACGTTGGTTAGCAACGTTTGAGAGATGAGAGCATGAGCATGAGGTCGTCTTTCATTTTATAATGTCTTAATCATGGATCATCAGTATGGATCGTGTGCAAATTACCAAATACCATATAAATACATATATTGTAGTGCAATAACATTGACTTGTCGATTAAATGGGTTTTTGATATAGTGCCCACCAGTCACTACAATGGCCTCTAATCTGATGACATTTATCATGCTTGTATTATTGTACCAAACTTATTAAACTTGGGGTACATTTCCACATTCTTTGAATTCACAAATTTAAGGCCAAGTTGGAGTATATAAATCAAACTAATGGCACCAGCCAAGCCAGACACGTGAATGTAGAATGTAGAATGTAGAATTGAAAAAAAACATTCTATAAATTATCAACGTTTCAGTTCAAATGAGCTATGCTTCGATTCTTATATATGATTGAATGAAATCTTCAACCAGGTCAAATATTTAGTTCAAGTCAGGTCACGTTCCCTACGATAATGGACCAATATTGTACAATACTGATTGTTAGCCTAAACGAAACCATTCTGGTCATTGAATCCATACTGACCACCAACAACCTCTCACATTCAACACTCTTGTGCACTTGATAAATTGGTCAATCTAAAACTAATAGGTTTAATTGTCCATCAACATTTTCGTTTCAAAAATGGAATGCAACCAACAAAATGGAAATTTTCCTAAAGCTTTGGTGTGAATGTTTGTCGCATTGATAGTATTTTGCTAACCAAAGATCGCATTACGGTTTATTAGGCAGCCATTTGACTATTGATACATGCATACATACATGAATACAAACTTACAAGGCAAGGATAGAGTAATAGTGTTGGTGGTGGAACAAAAAAGAACTGTTTCTGTATTTCTGTATTTGTTACATTTATTCTCTAATCTGGTCTGGTGCAAGTTGATTTGTTTGCATGTTTGTTTGCAAGCTTACTTGTCTATATCTGTTTGTTTGTTCTTCAGTTTGTTTGTTTGGCCTGAATCAATGTAATTGAAGATGAGATGCTCTAAGGATCATATCACTGATCGTGGGCATCCAATTCAGCCAAATAATCAACTAAATTAGCAGTTAATTAATTGAATAAACAACACCATTTTGATTTTATCTGCCTGATAGTGTTAGGGCCTACATGCTAGCCTGTCCTCAATCATCAATTAGCTTGGGGGAAGGGAGGCGATTGCTATTAAGAAAATGCCAAAATCCAATTGTAAAATGTTTCCGATGTTGCGGTCAATTTCGATGCACACAAAAATAGGCTGTGGATAACTTATGGACTTGTGGATTACTTAGACATTAGACCAAGATCACACAACCCAATGGTTTCCCTAAACGAATGCTTACATAATCGAAAACCTGGTGCAAAACATCAATGACAGCTATTTGATACATTCGAGCAAGTTTCCGTTGATCACCAACTAATCTTGTTATCAATTATGGCCTGGCCCAGCCAATACTTGGATGCCAACTTACCATAATGGCAATGTTAGCTTTGATTATGGAGCCATTCTTTATTTGATAAAACCTCAACTAAACTATGGCTTTCCATTAGCTTCATTGCTTTATTTTATCGAACTACATTTATGCCAAGCAAACATTTATGGAAATAATTACACTTTCGAGGCATATAATCATCACTTGAGCATCGAAACACCATTGTTCTAGTGCTTGATGCTTAAGGATTCAGCAGAACAGCTATCAAGTTAATGTTGGTCGCGAGAAAACGATCTAGTCGAGTTTTGTATTGATTGACATGCTAGACAAGACAAGATATTTTGCTAAAACCAATCTTAACCAATGCCATGCAAACTCTAGTTTAGGCAATAATTTTCTGTCAACTCGATTGTATCTTGCACTTGAAGGTGAAGCTAAAATTCTATGATTCGATTTGAATCTGATCCAACAATCAATCATCAGTCTCTATATTAGGACACCTCCAATGCCCGGACCAGAAGCATCCAATCGGAAGGAGAAATAAGCAATAAGCAAAAAGTCCCGAATCAATCGATTGATTCGGTTTTCATCACCAACACTCGATAATCACTAACATCCAAACAAGGATGAAAAGCATTGAACATTTTTAGACCAAATTAATAATAATGTTTATACGATCTTATTTTGTTCATTAACTTGTTTGTTTGTTCAAATCTCTTGCACAAATGGCTATATCACCAAATAATTTGCCATTGCCGATAAGATGTCGGTTCTTTTTGGTTGGTTGGTTTTTTCTTACATTTTTTCTTTATCATCACTCCATCACCATTCCCTCCTAATGTCTGCTGCTTCTGATTGCTGGTTTGAAAATTTTGATTCAGTCACAATCGCATTGAATCCAGAAAAAATATCCACCATACACATAGCCTAACCAATTGATGATGGAAGCTAAACACAGATTTAAACACAAAATATTAGGCCACTGGTATCAGTATCAGGTCGACAAAGGTTTAATCTATTCCAAAATGAATCAGGGATTCAGGTGCGATTAATGTCAAGTGAGACTTTGTTTTTGCTGCATTGCAAATTTGCAAACAAAGCTAGAATCAAGCTTCTACATGGATGGATGTAATCCGAAGTCATCAAAACCGATTGACCCAAATGATCAATCGAATCTTTGCAGGGGTTTTACGTGATCGAAAGCAAGCCATGCTCATCTTACCAACATTTTTTTTTGTTTAACAGCTAAAATCAGCTCATTGAAAATAATTGTACAGATGTTCCAAAACTTTGGCCCATCAAACAATTGAAATTCAACAACCAACGAAAAAATAGACAAACTCAAATTAGCAATCCCTAAAAGCTCTAGTCCTCTGTCTTCTGGCAAAAGCCCACTTGTGCAAACTACTGCCAACTAAACTACACGGTTCATCATCCGAACCATGATTGTCGACATTTGTGAAATCTGGCCGCTCCGGTCCTTCACCGCTGCCATTTCACACAGATGCACTTGGATATGATACGTGCCACACGGAAAAAAAACATGTTTGACAAACATTTCCAGCAACCATTTCACGCTTCTCTCTTTGATATCACAAGACTAGAATGATGCTTGAGACAAATGAATGAAATAAAATGAAAATATAAAAAAAGCCATCCATAGGGGCCACAGGGGCAATTGGTTCATTCACCATCAGCAATAATTTATTGGTTGGTTACAATATAAAAAAAAGACTATTTGTATTAAATGCGTACGCAAGTAATGTGTTTGATGATAATCAAAAGTTATTTGGAACATTGCTATCAATAATTTTCAATCAAGTATGAATTGCATGACCGACCATTTGGACTATCATTTTGATACAAAAATGTCCGGTTCTGATCTGTTCGGTGAACAACTCATGGACACTGGTGATGGGTAAATGGAGCTCTGATTCAGGCGTGGGAGATGTTTGGAAGCCATTCGAGTGAGAAGGCTACAGGCCGACACATCTTCCTTGTCGGATTGGCGACCGGTGTGTGGATCATTTTGAGGTGATTGTTCACTAAACTCATTGGTTGGTTTGCATTTATTGGTTTTGCAATCATTCGAATTCATTTGCATGTCAACCTTGCCTATGATTTCATCGATGGTGAACTTGGTGCAATTCCATTTATTATTATTTGATTCTGCTCCCGGGTTCAATTCAGGAGAACAAGAAGGCGAAGAATTCATTGAAACCGGGGTCAGTGTACCGGATGGACTACAACTTTCATTTCTGATCGAACGACCGGATGTGATGGAACACGACGAAGATGAAGAAGGTACTGAAGATGAGGATGGTATGGAAGGCTTGTTGTTCAACATACTTGTATTGCTGACCAAAGCGGCCGGAGGTGTTGGTATTTTCAGTGGTTTAAAATCGGTAGTTAGTTCTAAATTGCTTCCGCTCTCCATCGTTGCGGCGGCGGCTGTTGTTGCTGCTGCTGCTGGAAATGGTGAAATGGTTGAGCCAGCACTAAATAAACTTGGATATGGATTGAGTGAATGACTTGATCTAGAATTGGTTAAAAGAGCTGCCGCCGCGGCAGCTATGGCGTGCTGCCTATATGGATCGTGAACGCTGGCCGCACCGAATGCAGCCATGGGGCAGTAACCGACCGTTTGCAATAAATCCATGTGTGGTCGTTTATAGCGTTTACGACGACGAAGGAAGCTGCCATTCTCGAACATATCCTCCGAAGCAGGATCCAAAGTCCAGTAGTTTCCTTTGCCAGGGTTGCCAGGTTCACGAGGTATCTTCACAAAACAATCGTTGAGAGAAAGGTTGTGCCGTATGCTATTCTGCCACATTGGATATTTTTCTTTGTAATAAGGAAATCGATTCTTAATAAATTCGCAAATTCCGCTCAGCGTAAGTTTCTTGTTTGGCGACTGCAGAATGGCCATGGTAATCAGGGCAATGTAGGAGAATGGAGGCTTGACAGATGAGGATTTTTTCGAACATTTCCCGTTACTTTTTGCCTTTTCCGGACCAGCTGCTGCTCGATCATCTTGACTGGCTGCAGAATGACCACTATTACTATTGTTATCTTCATCGTCTACTTCTTCTTCTTCATCGTCTTCTTCTTCATCCACCACATCATCAATGTCCACGTCTGAATCCATATCGGCATCAAACATTTCATCACATTTGGACCAAGTTTCTGGATGAACATGACTTTTCGAAATCGTTGAAGAATTGAGCTTGTTACAATCATGGTGCATGGGATTCCGGTTATCAGCAGCATTTTCTTGGCTGGATTTTTTGTTCTGGATTTGTACAGTTTGGTTTTCCAGCATTGAAAATTTGGACATCGCTGCAGTTGTGGTCAAATTTGAAGGCAGCTCACAATTAGATTTAAGTGGATGTATCAAATGTGGATGAGCAGAGTATTGAAGATAAGTATTTGGTCCGTAAACAAACGGATCCAATAATGCATTCTTGGCATGAATTCGTTGTTGTTGTTGTTGCTGCTGCTGCTGAGATGGTGGATGCGAATGATGATGTTGATGATGATTAGGATTATTACCAATTCCATTCAGATAACTGGTCTTTTGCAAGTTGTGCATCAATTCTACTTGTTGTCTAACGCTTTCGGACAACTGTGAAGATGCATAAAGCAACGGATTTATCAGGCCCAAATTTGGTCGCGGCTGGGCAGGTGTGGCGGTGGTGGTGATTGATCCACTGCTGTAGTAGCGAGGAATCATCATTCAAATTATTTTGAAATCGATGTACACAATTTAAATCAAACTCAATGAATAAATACAAGCATACAAGCATACAATGATAGAATATGAGAACACCGTGAAGAAGCCAAGTGCACTATGCCACCACAAACACAACTGTGACGGCAGAATTCAGAAGCGGAAAGGCAACTAAACATTCGCGGGACAAATAGAGCCAGTTAATTAATAATCAAAATATTAATACAGGCTCGTATAAACAAACTAAAGAAATGTTGTTGTTGTTGTTGTTGTTGTAGTTGTTGTAGTTGTGTTCAATGTTATTATTATTGATGATTACCGAACAGACAGACAAACAACCAATACCGCCAATAGCATTCAAAAAGCCCCGCACCCGTACACCCGTAATATTACTAGCAATAGCAACAGTAACAGTACAACACATGCGCTATGCTGTACGATTGGCGCATTTTGTTTGGCTGACTGTTGGCTAACCATCGACACTGAACCGCCCATTGACTGGCCGCCGAACCAATAGCATCGCAGTAGATTTCTTCGTTTACAGTAGCATCTGTGGAAAAAGTAGGCAGGCCAAACACAAACAACATGGGTTGTAACTGTAACTTCTGGTTGTGTAAGTGTGCCTCCTGTGCCTCCTGTGCCTGTGTATGTATGTGCACGTTTGTATGTGCTTGTATGTTATGTGCGTGTGTGTCTTTGCATGTTTCTCCTTCTTGTTCTTCTGGTTTCCATTGCGGATTGTGTGTGCGTGTCTGTGTGTGTGCGCGCGCGTCTCGGTTTTTTCTCGCTGTTTTTGGCGGAAAAAGCTCGATTGGAATATTGTTCAAGTCAGCATAAATCTGCTTGTACATGGGACAGACACACCAGGATAGACATTGAAGCATCCAATAAAGTCAGTTATAATAATAAAAATAGAAAGAACAAGAAGAAAAAAACTTGAAAGACAAATGTTTTTTTATAATTGCTATTATTCCAACATACAAATAGTTAAGCACATCGCAACACTGTTAGACAATACATACAATGCACTGCATACATACATCACTTGTATCATCTTTGATCATTGGCTTGGTGAATTGGTGCTTTAAATTGTCAAATTGATCAAGATCAACTGCTTTCATAACCTCGTTCAAAAGGAAAGAATCCATTATGATGGTATGATGATGGACCAACCAACCAACTCAATGGTTTTTGTTCAAAGTGCAAAAAACGATGCTTTTGCTCTGTTTATTACAACACCAGTGAATAACATCATCCAAAGTGAATGGTGCACCATAGTAATGGAAGCAATCGATTCAACATGGATTCATTCATTGATAGATTCATTATAAATAGTAGCAATGCAGTTAAGGAATACCAAACTCATTACAATTTCAAATCATCATCAATCGGTTATTCTAGAAACCAGCCGCTAGACTAACGTGTCCGTAGCTACTTTTAACAGGCAAAGGGGTTGTTGAACAACACCTGGGCCCATTCTCTCAAACCTATTAATTCGTGTGAATGCATATCTGGCCTCAAAAAGCAAATGATTGTAAGCATGTTCAATTCATTGGTGATAAGTTGCTTCAATAGGAACAATTCAAACATTGTGATTGACTGCCTGCCTTATAAAACTGGTGAAATTAACACCTACTAAACAAAAAAAAACCAAACCAAAAGCTCGTTTTCTTAGAATGAGGCCGTCTCATCACTGCACTGTTGATTGATTGAGTGCAATTAGCTTCATTGATTAAACTCGACGCCTCTTTTTTTTCTTGTTTGCCAACATTTTCAATTGTTAACACCTTAATGATACATCAAGTTGAATGATGATGAGGCAGAGAGGGACCGCCTATAATTGGTCAAGATATTGATTAAAGAGAAATAAATCAAACAAAATAATAAACGATAAAACAAGCCCACTATTTGCCGGTATGCATGCGCTTGTATTGGACAAACCCAACTCTATTGCTCAATTGCTCAATTGCTCACTTATGTTGACAATTTTAGTTCACTGATTGCTGTCACTATATGGGCTGTTTAGAATGGATTGGATTATTTTTGGAGCTTGTCTTGTCACCAATCAAAACAGAGTCAAGCAAAGCATTTTTGTGATTGATGTTTGATGAACAACCACCAACAGCTACTTTTAGCTATATTGGTTGATTCCCTAACAAACACGCCCACAGTCAGTTAGCTTTAGCTAATAGACAGTGAAATAGTTAGTGAAACCCACACCACACCACAGCCAATGCAAGAGGCGGCGATTTTTGTTCATCACTAATTTCTTTAGCTATTAGCCAAGCCTCTTAAATGCGCAAAAGTAATTATCGTGTTTAGAAATCATGCAACAACATTCTCTATTATGTATTAATAAATAGACCTAATAATATATCATAACCTCTAATTCCTCTAATTCCTGTCCCTATCTATCCCGAATTATTGGTACTTTTTGACATAAAAGTAGCGCATAAAGATGGTTATGGTTGTGCCCTGTGATTCAAACGGAAACGAAATAAGAGAAAAGGAAATGTACTTATAAGTACTTATAAGTTGATGTTGGTGTTGGTCCATCAAACAAACCAATATATCCAATATAGCCAAACTATGAAGCTATGCATGCACCTAACAAACCGATTGCAATGTGATTGCAAACATTAGCTCAATAGGGTATGCAAGCAACAAACCACTTGAACCAAAACGATACACCACCAACCAACAAATTGAATTTGTTCGGAACATTTCGGCTCAATCGATAGGGACACATCTGAATTGAAAAAGCACTTGACAATAAACAGTAACTTGCCAGTAACTGGACACCAGTGGCAAACAATCACACACTTTAGTTTGCTTCAAGTGTCTTCAAATTCAAATGACTTCAAGTGCCATAATCAAACGAAACGAATTCAGCCAGCCAACATTCACTGATACTAGCCAAATGCATAGACACCACTTAGAGATCCAAAACAGCCAATCAGTTCGATATTCGTTTGGTGTTGGAACTTCAATCTCATACAATTTAGAGCTAACATACAAATGAAAATATTATTATTTGCCTAGCAACTAGTCATTTGTAACAAATTAGTCCCACAGCAACAACAACAACAACAACTGGACACTTTTATTCCTCTACCCGTCGTCGCTACAACATCGGGATGGGCCGATTCCTGTTCCTGTTCCTGTTGTTTCGAAATGTTTCGAAAATTTAGTCAAATTATTAACCCGACAGAAACCAATATAGCCTAGCAAGATTCTTGGCAAATCAGCAAATCAACACTGGTCAAAGGATTGTGCTTTTTTCTCACACTTTAACTGAAGGCCACAATGCAACACATTTCAAACAAACGTCCATTGGCGGTGTCGGTTCAACAAATGATTGATTGAAGCTTCGTTTTTTTGCGGTCCCATGAGAGTCATCAACCCTGCGCATATATCAACCCTGAAATGTTTTCCAAATGCAACTGAAAGTAAATCTTCATTGTTCATTGTGGTAGCAACACGGTGATAATTACCTCAATCAATTTGATTTGATTGCCATCACAGTGGACAATCGACAATAATAGCGCTATGAACGTTATTAAGCGTTTTGTTTAACCAACAAACAAACAAAACTAACCGATTCAAGCCTCCGATCTGCCATTTGTTTGTTTATTTGTTTATGTGTGCACTTGATATTCCCAAAACAATCGATCGATCACCGGGCACCAAAGACCCACCTCAACCACACACTCAACAAAACGCACTAAACCAAACACCGTGATGAGAGTCGGAAATGGTCAAATGTTTAAACATAGCACTGGATAGTGATGCTAGACATTCAAATAATTTCCGTGCCACACACGATCAGGATCGGCTGTAAGGACCGGAAACTTGTTTCAGCATCGCCTTTTGACTCGGAAATACAGATACAGATTCATTGCCAGTTGAGAATTTAACAAAATTTACCGGAATGAATTATGTTAGTTGGATTCAATAATAATAATAATAATAATAGATAAAGAAAAAAAAATAAAGAAAAAAATCGATAGAACCAAAAAGCCAATTGAGCCAATTCCTTCAAAGCGGCCATAACGGCGGTTGAATTGTAAATTTGAGCTTTTCCTCTCAATGTTTCTTATGTTAGCGCAAGAATGATAGCTAATAATCCGAAGAACCATGAATAAAGAAATTCAAGTTTGATGAAAACTCAAAAGAAGTTCGCCGACAAACCAGTGCTGAACGGCCCTAGCTGAAAACAATACTCATGTGAATAGGCCCAGAAAGAATGGTTGTTCAAAATTGAGACGCAATGGCTCAATTGCACATGCCGATCGACAAGCATTGGACAGGACAGCAGCGGTGGCCATGCTAATTTGGTTTGAGACCATACACCGGTGTCGAGCTCATATGATACCCTGCGACCTTTCCCTGGCAATCATTTCTGGCTCAGGCTCAGTGTATGAGTGTGTGAGTTCCAAGCCGGTCCATTATGTCAATGTTAATTGAGTTTAATAAACATGTTAGCATTTTCAATAGAGAAGCGGTGAGCGGTCCACGTTTTCTCGGTACGGCAACTATTGGAACAAAAAACATGAATACAACCCGCACAAAATAGCCTGCAAACCGCTAAACTAATCCAAATGAATCAACGAATCAATGAATGAATGGCTCGATTAGCCAATTGTTTGGCGCTCGATGCCGCAAGTCTGTGTCAATCAGTGTGTGTGTGTGTGTGTGTGGTTCTTGTATTTTTGGTCAAAATGTGAGTAAATATTTTAATAATGCCCACAATAATAATGACCCTACAAGCAATTGATCCAGAAAACTAAAGATTTATTTTATTTTTCTGGCTTTAGCTTCACTATGTTCAAATGAACTGAACAAATTGAATAAATGCCTAAATAAAGGCAAGCAAGAATGGAAACCATGGATTAATCATCGGTGGGATTCCCTCTCTTTCTCTCTCTCTCTCTCTCTCTCTTTCTCTTTCTTTTTCAATATCGCTCTGTTCAATACCAATTCACTATTTCACTATTCAACTGACAATCGACTACCATTGCAACAGGACCACACCAAGAGGATTATGATTGGTAGAGCACTGCAACCATAGTAGCAAACAAACTCTCTCAGACCAATCCAATCCACTGTTTTCGCATTGAATAGGTATCATGTTGGACCATACCATTGCTTTGCATTCTCATCCAGTTTATTCACTAAATTCAATCACTTTATGCACAAACATGATATTGGTGGCTGGCCAGTTGCTACCAAAATGTTTCCACAAGCAGAACAAACAAAAGATTTATGTAGACACAATAAAATGTGGAATCAAACATTAGCTTCCAACACAACACTTTTATATGGCTATTGTTATAGTTTTAGATTGGCATAGGTAAGATGCTTCTGGTTGTCATCACCATCAAACTAGCCCGGATGGACAAGTTGATCAATCAAAGTGGGCCAACCCTATTCATTTTTTTTTCTTTGGTGCTCAACAGATTGATTCCACTTGGTTGTTTAGTGTGTGTCTGATCAACATCCAACCAATCCGGCACCGGTTTCAGAGCGGTTTCTACCGATAACCCAACAAAAACCAACATTAGGAAAGCAGTTCAAACTTTTGTTCAATTCCGATTGCATTTTGATCAAATATCTGGCAGGCATGTTTTGATTGCAGTTTCCCCAATGCCAGGCATAATGCCATCATTACTTACACGCACACACACACACACATTGGCCATTTGGCTGAAAAAATAAATCGGAAAGTTGCCAATGTTTCCAAAGTGGCACCAAAAAAAAAAACTAATTTCCTTTCGGACCAATTACCAATTGATTCACAGATCACAATTTGCAACATGCCCACACGTCGGGCAAAAGAACACCAATTCAAAGTTCCAATATAAACCTTAAAAAATTCAAATTTTCCGTTATTTTCTCAAAATTATAGCGAATAAAATTGATGGCCAATATATACATTGATGCCAATATAAGCATCTCTGGCATTCCAATCATTCCAATCAAGGTGTACATGTATGTACAAGTTGACACATGGTAGGCTTTATCGACGAACCAAGGCATAACAGGTACATTGATCCTACAACTCTAAGCAAGATGCATTCATGCGAACCTAATCGGCAGAATGCACAACGGAATCCAGCATCAATGAAAAGATGCTGCCTTCTAGTTTTTTCCCTAGCAATCAGCAATCACCTAGGTCTTTGGTAAATGTGCACAACTCACACTATGTGATGACTTGTAATGATCTAATTAAATTCACATCAGTGAAAAGGCGTGCTCCAATCTGCCTCCCGACGCATTGAAGCGACTGAGGATTCCCAACGACGCTGGTTGCTCAGTGCCCAATTTTGTTTGGCCAATTGCCATCTGCATGTGCACTCAATAAATCCACTGCAATCCATTTTGCTTGCACTGGATAACCAGCCAGCCAGCCAGCCAGTCAGTCAGTCAGTCAGTCAGTCAGTGATGAAGAGGAGAAAAAAAAATTCAAAATTTAGTTGATTAATGGGGCGCGAGCGCAATCATTTTGCCGTTACAATTTTATTGAATCAATTGATTAAGGCTAAAGCATAAGGACCATATGTCAGTTGATGAAAGATTCGGCCCAAAGTTCAGTCAAATTGTTCGATTCAATTCTGTTTGGCTGTTGAATCGCCATGGTGTTTAACCAAAAGGAGCTTCTCTTCCCTTTTCTTCTAGCTCTATTCAATCGACAATGCTTCTGTTTGCCAACAATGCACCGAAAATATTTAATTTTAACAAGAATCAAGCAAATAACAATAGTGCTATGGTAAGTTAGGCACGTGCCATCCAAACAAACAGTTTTGGGATGCCCGCATCAAATTGGACGCGTTGAAATCCTAGTTGCACTCACTTAACTGCTGTTCATAATTCTCACAAGCTTTGGTCATCATCATCCACAACTGCTAATCAATTTGGCCATATACCAATAGTTTAGTTACCTATAGCTATTATGATATTTTTTTATTAAATCAAATGCAAAATTCAAACGGAATTTCAAATTCAAGGGATTCACAAATTTCACTTGCTTGAAGATAGATTAGCCCGGAAATAAAAAGACGGACCCATACCAAAGTGTTTCAGAATTCGGTAATTTTTTTTAATAGTACAATATGTGCTGCCATCTACCGAAGTTGTATCTCATTGGAGAAAAAATTGCACTGGTAAAACCAAAAATCAAGCATAAGAATAGCAATTCAAATCTATACTCTCGCATGGTTACCCGTTTGTAAGGAATCGTTCTTGATTCTGCAAGATGTTTACGGTCAATACTGTTATTCATTCGTTTTCGAACCGCTGTTGGCATCCATTGATATCGACTCGCCAAAAGATGCATAATATTTTTGAAATTAAATCCGAATACCGATTATTTCTGGACAATATTATGCAAATTTTGACGAAGCGATTCAAGGCAAATCGATGCAATCAAAAATTTGTTGTATATTTTGAAATATATTGCTGATCTAGATTCCAGGAGAATTTTTTAGCTGCTTCATCACAAATCAAGGGCTTCAAACTAACTTGATCGGTGTGGATGAGAAGGTCTAATGGATGTATGTGTATGATTAAGGAGTCTTGTGAATCCCAAAAAAAAACGAAATTGTGCTAACTGGCTGCCTTATCATAGGTGCTTTTGTTTGCACAGTTTTAGCTGCGGTTTAGTCAGTCGATTGGAGCAGTGGAAATTGTTTCCCGCAGCAACCATATCAGCTAGCCAATGGCCATATTTGCTTGGGCTTTCTTTCAGCCTGCATGCATATTCGCCATGTTGACTTAAGCGACAACAAGAAGGCAACAGGGTCGCTTTCCAACAAGTCTTTCAATATTAGTATCCATGCTCCTGGTTGATAGCCGGCAACCAGGTGATAAAACTGATCCACTTGGAAACCGCCTAATACCTGACAATCAACCATCCAAATGTTTGATTTGTTTTTTCGATTGCACAATTTTTTTCAGGCCGCAATCGATTTAGGCAAAGCTTGCATAACCAGCCAGCCAGCCAGCCAGCCAGCCAACTAACTAACTAACTAACTAACTCACTTACTTACTAACCGATTGAATTGAAGTGAAAAACAAACATCAAGTATTGCTCTCAACTGAAAATAATAAAAATATGCACCATTTTTTGGTGTTCCAGCCCAACAAACCCCAATTAAACCTTTTATTTGGAATAGTGCATATTGGTTGCATCGATAGAAACGATTCAAAACTTATCATTCTATTCAGAACTCCCGCTCATTCTCTCACGGGCCGATTGGGAATGATGGGAAAAAATCGATTCAACCATTTACTGGTAATTGGTGCTTTCAATTTCGCGCACCAGATGTCCCTTAGATCATAATTCAAAAATATCCTGCATTCTGCCTTTCCATAGATCAATCTGGTTGGCAAGAACTTTTTATAGAATTGCTCTAATTGCTTTGCTAGCCAAAAACAATCAACAACATTTGATATTAAGCAAAATGTGTTGCAGCTGAAGCTATATAGCTTGGCCAAAAACATGATTCGGCCGGCATTCTGCAACATTTTCGCAATGATTTTCAAGTTCACATTTCCTAAAAGAATATGTGGTTTAGCAGAAGTAAATTGCAGTTAGTCGCGATGTCTTTCATGAAGATTGCTCATTGTTCAAGCAGCACGGCTTCACCCGCTGCCGCTTCTCTCTCCCGTCTCCATCTTTATATTGCTGTCTTGCATGAGCTACGTCGTAGAATTCGCTTTGCGCAGAATTTGGAATAAACACTCACTAGCGATTCTATCGGGCCACATTGTGCTGGAAAACCAATAAACAAACCAACTGAACATTGCTTGATATTACAATGAAAATAATAATAAGTTTGGATTCAGTATCAATCAAACTACCATTCAACTTTTGGCCACAAAATTCCAACATAATCATCAATTGATCCAAGAATGTTTGATGCCGATGCTAATGTTTCATTGACTTGAATAACCAAACCAAACAAAACCTTATTGCAAAATGTCAGTGTATTGCACTGTTGCCAACTCCAATATATTCTTCAAATCAGTGCCTAGTGATGACCCGGCAGCCATGGACAACCTTGCACTTGAGCGAGAGGTAATAATCTGCTGTGACAATTGCATCCGACACAATTGTATCGTTGCTCATGTGGTTTTTCTGCTACAGGTCCACGTAGCGCTGACTCCACCCAACACACCCACTCATGGAATCATCATAACCACCTGCCCTGATGATATGGACATTGGCGATGGTCACCAAAAGTTGTTGGATCCACAGAATGCCTTTGTTTCCATGAATGGTGGAAATGGTAGCGCCCAATCTACACCCTCCGACATACGATCAATGTGTGAGACGCCTGATTCTCAGCTAGATGATTCTTGGCATATCCCCCAGCTTGCCAGATCGATGGAACCAGGCTGGAATGGTAAGCCTTGGCAAGATTTTTTGGATTAACCGTTGTAGGACCACGTTTTTTTGTTAGGTGGAGGACCAAGTTGTGACGAATCGTCACAAGAACTTTAGAGCCTCTATAAGCAAAAGTTTTGATCTTTTCAAAAAAATTTTCTGCGGGAAAATTATTCTACATGTATTCAGCTATTAGAAAAACTGCAAAAAAATCATCATTAGGCTTGATCCAAATTGATAATCTGTATGTTTGATCTCCTGTACTAGATATGGACACACCAGCCAAATTACGCTACACCACCGTGGTGATCATGAAAATATTGAGCCTCATCTTTTTGCTGTACATTTTCATCTGTTCGTTAGATTTGTTGAGCACTTCGTTTAGGTTACTGGGCGCCCGTGTCATTGGCAATTTCTTCACCGACAATGCATTATTACAGAATCCAGTAGTGGGATTGATGATTGGTGTATTGGTCACAGTGCTGGTACAATCCTCCTCCACATCCACATCCATTGCAGTGACAATGGTTGCTTCTGGCAGTACGTATCGATGCTGAACCTTTTCATGTCCAAATAATCCCAAGACCATTATTCTGACCAACCTGTTAGTAATACATGTGCGACAAGCTGTGCCGATCATGATGGGGGCCAACATTGGCACTTCGGTTACCAACACTATTGTATCATTGATGCAATCGGCGGACCGAGAAGAATTCGGCAGAGCATTTGCAGCTGCCACTGTGCACGACATGTTCAACTGGTTAACGGTTATTGTTTTGTTGCCCTTAGAAGTGACCACCAGATATCTGGAACGATTGACCACACATCTGATGCAATGGAGCAGTGTTGGTTCCGGTACACACCAAAATCAATCGGTCAACCATCAATTTCTCAACCGTTTGACAAAACCATTGGCCAATAAAATAATACAGGTTGTCCCTCTAACACTCTATGCCCCTAACAAAAACATCTAGATCTGGTTGGTTGGTTGGTTGGTAACCTATTTCTATGCTTCATTCAGATTGATTCCAAACTGATTGAAGAAATGGCCTATGGTAATTGGAGCGATAATGCAACCAGCTCAACTCCACTCCATCATCTGTTAATCAGATGTTGTTCCAATAGTTCCAAATGCAATGATCCTTGTAAGTTCTTGTAAGTGTGTGTTCGCGCGCGCATTAACAACGCTTTATTCTTCGTAAATTTGTTCAATGCGCAGGTTCACTGTTCGGCTGGCTTGCCTTGCCTGATACACCAACCGGATTCATATTGTTAATTCTATCCATCATTGTCCTTTGTGTTTGTTTGATGATGCTGGTTAAAGTTCTCAATTCCATGCTAACGTAAGTGCACCAACGTTACCATTACCGTTCAATTCCGATTAATTGCTGGATAAATGCTCTAGTGGACAAATGGCAAGACTAATCAAGCATACCATGAATCGTTCTTACGCATTCCCATATTCGATGCTGGCCGACTACCTAGCCATTCTGGTGGGATGCATATTGACCATATTGGTGCAATCCAGTTCAATATTCACATCAGCTTTGACTCCATTGGCTGGAATCGGAGTCATTTCATTGGAACGCATCTATCCACTGACATTGGGCGCCAACATTGGCACTACCACCACAGGAATGTTGGCCGCAGTGGCCACAGATTCCGGGCGCATACACGATACCATGCAGATAGCGCTTTGTCATCTATTCTTCAACATTAGCGGCATATTGTTATTCTATCCGGTTCCCTGTATGCGAATACCGATTCCATTGGCCCGAATTTTGGGCCGCATCACAGCCCGTTATCGTTGGTTTTCCATATTCTACTTGTTGGTCATGTTCTTCCTGTTGCCATTGGTCGTATTTTCGCTGTCCACATTAGGACCTAAAGCCATGACATTGGTGGGCGCTCCATGTTTGTCGATCTGCTTGGCAGTATTAATCATCAATTTGATTCAATTGCACCGTATTCATTGGCTGCCCAGATGGTTGCACAACTGGAATTTCTTGCCAATTTGGATGCGATCCTTGGATCCTTTGGATCGACTCATCACCAGAGCAAGCAAACATTTTGGCTGTGGAAATTTCAGTGCAAAGGTCGACCAAAATATAATCAAGCTTTCTGGCCGCAATGGTACACATCATTCCCAAATGAATATTTTGTCGGCCATGGACAGGTGTAACAGTGAAATCAATCTGACCGATCATCACAGTGATATGCATCAAAGACCTAATGTCAATGAGACCATCCGAAGAGTTATTGCTAAATTGGCCAAAGCAAGTCAAATCAGTTTGAATAGTAATAACAATAATCACCGTAATAGACTCAGCATGGAGAGTTGGCAATCTCCCAATCATTGGTCTTTGTTCAATTCCCATACTGTACACAACTGCTCACAGATGCATCGTCATTATCCGGCTTGGGCATTTTCTAGAGCCAGTACTCAGATGGAATACCGAAACCACAACAATGATATTACACAAATCAACGAATGCCCGCATGAAACAGTACCGCTAACATTGGATGAAACACAAATCTCATAAATTGGTCAGCCAAATGTTGCTCAAGGCTTCAAACAATAGCAACAATATAGACAGTCTAATTCGTGTTGAACATTTAAGTTTTTGATATTTCAAATTCTAATCATTAGAATGGATCACGGAGCAAATGATACTGCTGAACGATTGTGATATCGGTACTTTACTGGTCAAGTTTGCTGATTTATTTTGAAACACCAGTTCGGTAATAGCTAATGTTAATGTTACTGCTAATGTTGATGGAACAATGTATGTGTCTCTGTGATAAATAATTTGTCAATATTCTTTGATATGTGTTTGGACAACTTGTAATTGAATAAAATCATTCTATTTCAATCATTATTCGTCCTGCTTCGATCATCACAGTGTAATCTTTTTCAAAACCTATTAGTGGTGATGGCACTCGCTAGATGTCATTACACTATCGATGGGCTCGTTTCACTTTTTTTTCAGCTCTTTTTTTTCATTCACTTTGAATTTAGGCAGGCTCATTGCAAGCACATTTTCAAAAAAAAAGAGAATACGCTAGATGGCTGACTACACCCATGCATATATTGCCGTTGATGTGCATGATGGGTTGCGTTTTGGCAAGGTGAGCCACTACACAAAGCCAGTGTGGAAGTTTTTAAGATTGCTAGCAGTTCATTTGGATGCTGAATGTTAGCAGGATTCAGTGGATGGCTGCCAGTATAATGTAACATTGGTCCAAGCAATCTGAATCGGAGTTATGAAGGCGCCTTGCGCGATTCTCTCTATTCGGCATTTGATCATGGCGGCGTTCACGTTCACTATCCACCATGTTTTTCCCAATGATTCTTGTTTGACAAGTTATTGGAAGAGTTTACCTGTTTGTGCACAACATGATAGTATTATATCAGTACATGATCACCATCACCATTGATCTGTGTTGGAATTGTATCGAACAACAAGAATTAAATGTGACCCAATGAAATTGCTATGATCAACAACAATTCAAAGCAACGTGCTTCACGATCAACAGTGAGCAGAATTTAGTCTGACATCCAAAGTATCGCTCAAACCAATCAGACACAATTCCACAATGTCCTTTCGTTCACCAAACACTTGATCGTTCGTGTCGCTCGCTGATCTTGTTCATAGCCCCCGTTATTCTAAAACTTAGTATTGAAAGCAAACAAAATGGATGCAGATCAATCCAATCCGCCATTGTCCGTTTGTTTGCAGCTTGCATCAAATGATTCAGTGACCACTGACCACCAGAACACGGTTCGATCTGCATACACTGCTGCTGCCCTCCAAGTGATGGTTGATGGTGTCCAAAGTGAACAGCCGTTTGTTCATTCCATACCACAACCCAGCAAAGCAATGATGCAGCAATCGCAAATATTGGCTGTTTGCGCCAATAATAGCCTGAGTAGCCCAACAGATTGTTCCGACATCGAAGACGATGATGATGACGATGTTTCCGAATGGAGTCATCTAACTCAATCATATCATTCTAACAAAGCAATCAGAGTTTTGCCCAGCAAACAAGGCCCGTCACAAATGGCCAACAACAACCAAGCACAGTCTTGTTTGAATGGTCATTCACCACCAGCAGGAACCAGTGATCCATCCGCCATAATGGGTGTTGTTGCGGTTGAGAGTCAAAGTTGTGTTTATGACCATAACCAAGCTTCAAGTCAATCAGCTCATCAGCAACCATTGTTGAATGGGCGTCCAATTCGCATTGGATCATCTTGTATCTCGGTGAATAGCACATCGTCACAGACATCCAACGATTCTTCTCTTTTGGACTACCCAGCCAATACACCTATCTGCAAGTTTTGCCACCAACGTAGTAAGCCCAACAACCCGCTGATATCTCCGTGCCATTGCAAGGGCACCATCCGATTCATGCATGCTCGGTGTTTAATGGTAAGTAACATTTGTACAAATCTGTCCCTAAATCAGCCTACATTCCTTAATCTGTTTTTGTTTCTTACAGAAATGGCTTGACAAATTAAAACGCCGCAATTCTCGATCTCAACCATTGAGCTGTGAAATCTGTAACTATGAATACCGTTGGCGCAAGCAATTCAAGGTTAGTCATTGCATTACCTGAATTTTCAAAAACTGTCCACACACATTAATCTGGCATTTTGGGCCACAACCAAACACGAAAATTGGGCCAAATCATCTCACAGACAACCGTTAAGCAATCCAGTTAGTTATTTGATTGCGGCCAACTGACTAAAGCAGGTTGATGACAAAGCATTATTATAGCACAAGACCAGTTTTTGTCTAGTCCAAGTTTCCCTATAGGTTTTAGCTTCAAACTTGTTTTCAAGCTTGCTCTAGTGATCAAGATGGTTTGGGGCATCGTAGGTGATTTCGGCGCTCGGTTAGTCGGTCATCTGATCGATACTCTACTGGATAAGCATCACCGTCAAATTGATACAGAGCACACACAACTGGTTTGGCGTTTTGTGCAGGTTTTTCAGCCATCACAATCAATGATGATGAAGAGGATGATGATGATGATTTGGCATCAATGCCAACGATCTTCTAATAGATTTTTATTATTGTCCAAATTGTGCACTTGCATGCAATGCTCTTGTTCTCTTTGTTTTGTATGCGCTTGCAAATTGATTCTTTGGATCAAAATAGATGAAGAGTTTGCCAAATTTATGATTCGAGGCATTGACCTTGTCTCGAAACACATCAAACACACTAAAAAAAAACTATTACCGAATAACGGAAAATGCATGCGCTTGAAACGATTCCAAATGAAAAGTGCATCGACCGGATGAACGTGCGAGATTCATACACAACCATAAGGTTCCGGGTTCTCTGCACCATTCCACTCGACTCAATTAGAGGGAGGAAGAAATATTCACAGACTTACAGTGACTTGTGTTGGTAAAAGCATCACTTGGATTTGCCGGCATTGCATCTTCCCTAACGGTTCCTCCTCTGCCCTGTTTGATGTCAATGAACGAACCCAATTAGCCGAGACTTGCTATACGGTTCAACGGTTGCCAATACTCCAAAAACGCATGTCCGTCCATCGTGTCTCTATGCTTATGGTGTACCAAAATAGCCTGGCTGTGGGAACGGTTGACTGAACCATTCAGCAAGCAGCCTTGTTCCAGAGTGAATTTTTTGAAAACTAACTCAATGGAAATGTTGCAAATTGGAATGAATGTGATTTAGAGCACTTTTTAAAAATTGTTGGCTTATATAAATGTTGGGAAAATGCCATTGGAAGATCAAAGAAACAAAAAAAAAGTAATCAAAAAGGATTCCTTTGCTTGTCCAAATGTGCTAGCTTAAATATGAAAAAAAACCCTGTGGTTGAAGCTAAAAGTTACAGACTCCTTAGGGTCACTGGGTCTTTACAAAATAATAGAAGCATTGACGGTGATGAATTTAGCCAAGATCAAATAGAGCCCAATGGTATAATAGTATCTT
Organism: Amerodectes protonotaria; assembly: GCA_025882695.1. NCBI lineage: Eukaryota > Metazoa > Arthropoda > Arachnida > Sarcoptiformes > Proctophyllodidae > Amerodectes > Amerodectes protonotaria. The sequence goes on along the minus strand of JAOZJS010000126.1, from coordinate 52,747 downwards.
TATTCATTCGAGTACAAACAGAATGATTAGCACTGAGCTTGCCAGCTAAAAGCTATGGCATTGGATTAATAATTATGTTAGTTATCCTTGTTGCTGTTTTTGCTATAATTGATGCGCCACTAAACCGTATCCTGTTGCTATGGTCGTTGATGGCTTGTTCAATCAGCTTGAGAAGGGAAAAACCTTTGTCTGATTCTCAGTGGTGTAATCAAGTTGCAGCAGTAGCGCTAAAATCGAATGATTGTACCAAAACAATGTTTATCTCGATTGACCAATCAGATTCGTACCAATTTAAATCTATTGAAAACATGTCAAACATTTGGAACACTTGTTTTCTTACGATCATTCAAAGACCATGTTACAATCAGGAAGTCTTTTAGCTTAACCTATAATCATTTTAGTTGATTACAATTATCACCTGACCAATAATAGCATCCATACAAATGTCAAGGCCAATGTTGGCTCTCCGACCATTATTATCATCTGTGAAAGCATACCCACATTACTATGAAAGAATACAATGGTTGAAAGCATGGTTGTTGGATCACATGTCCAACACCAATTTATAATCAGGGAAACACTCTGCCCACGTTGTTATTATAGTATTGCGTCTTTAGTCGAGGAACAAACGTATGAACAACATCAACATGCTGTTTATGATGGAATCAAATTTAGTGATGTGCACGTTGTCCTTGACTACTACCATCAACCAGTTTGATTTGAATGTTTGATTCATTAACTATTAATGATGATTCTATTATTATTATAACTACTACTATTGATATTATTGTTAGATGATTGTTGTTGTAATTGTCATCATCATGCCAATATAAATAGCTGCTAAACACTAGGAATTACCGTTTCGGTCCGATGGAAACCAATATCAATTGAATCGCGATTGATTTCAGGTGAACAAACATAAAATATATTAGGCTGAAATTGATTGACTACTTTTGTAATCGTAAATTGGCTACACCAATCGGTTGATTGATCGAATGAGGGAAATACAAACAACAACAACGACGACAACAACAACATTCCATGATATAATCAATAGAAATTGAATAGAATTGTGTTTGAACCATGCATTAATTTGCAAAATTCTTTTTCTTTATGAATTCTTTCTTTTTTAGTCTGCCGTCGAATGGACATTGCCGCCTTGCATTGGCAATGATCGACAATGGCACACCATTTTTGTGATATGCGCTCTGCTTATGGTGATCTCAATGATAAACTTGGTCATATTTGGTGATGATGATCATCACCATCACTACCACCAACTTGGTCATCATAATGCCAGAAAAAAGACGTGGAACAGCAAAAACCTTGTTGTCAATAGCAGCCACAATGGATTGATTGGTTTATCGATTGCCGATTCATCCATCCATCCATCTTCATCGAATGTTTCCAATGCGGACAACAACCATCAGGTGTTTCTATTACCCACTGCCGGCTTTTCAACCATCAATGCACTTTTGCAAAACATTTCCATGCAAGGAGATGCAATTCCTTCAAATGATTCAATTTTGGATGGAAGCAAGTACCAAGCAAAAAAAGATCAAATGTCCAATGCTTCATTTGATTTTGGCAGCCATTTTGTCGATATCAGCAATAGTGGCACAAGTGCAAACAAATCCAATTTGAATCCATTGTTTGTTACGACCGATCCATGGAGACGTCGCAAATCGTATCCTACCAAACCACACGAAGTCATTTTAGTGATCAGCGGCTGTCTTTTCTTCATCAGCTTCTTTCTTGGAACTTTTGCTCAAATCAAATCGGAAATCAGCTTTTACAACATGTTCATGCGTTTCATCCACTACAACCAGCGATGGATTATTGAGGAATATGATCCAGACGACAGTCATAATACCACCAACAAATACAATGATTGCATTCCTAACAATGAAACGGCCATCACTGAAGCCGTATCTACTACACCCACACAAACACCGTCAATGTACATATCAGAAGCCACACAGCTGACAATCGACAAGCCCGCAGAATTTGTGGTGTAAAAACACCATTTTTTTTTATATGGGCAATGTTTTTTTTTCATCCATATTCATATTGTGGCATGTTCATAACAATTTTTCCTCATGTGCAATTTTAATCGTCATATTTTTTTTAATTTTCTATTTTCCATTTCCATCCATTTTCCACTAATCATCATTCGTTGGGTTACATGTTCTTAACACAAAATAAATATTATTATATATAGTCGAAAAAAATAGTCAATGTATCGCTTGACGTTTGAATCAAATTGAAGCCTGCAAAATTGACAAAATGATCAAAAAAACAACAGACAACAGTTTCCTTTAAGAATTAAACATGTATAGTGCCATCTGGTGAGCAAAAACTTTAATAAATTTAGCTCCCATTTTTTTGGATCAACACAGATAAAAAAAATTGACTAGGAATCAAATCAGCAATTTCAGCAAACCAGGAATCACTCAAAATTCCAGAATGGTCAATCGCATTTGACCGGTAAGGATGCCTGGCTTGCACCATTTGTTTGGCATGCTTTCCATTGAGTTGGCTTGGTCATGGCATCGCAATAGTCATGGCTCAGCAGGGAAAAAACTCTGGTAGAATCCGTTGCAACCTTGCCGTGCTTTTGAGGTAATCCATTAGCAAACTGAGCACTTGCTGATTGAGTTGATCTGATGTTCGGACCATTGGTCTGTTGATGGCTGTATGGTTCGAAGGCCATCATAGGTCCAACACAAGCTATGGTACGACTCTGAAAAGACCATACACTTGATTGATTTGCCGTCAATCCTGATTGCTTGCACCGGCCGGACATGGCAAAACACTGAGACCAAGGTTCCACTCGCCATCTGAAAACGACAAATTTGTCAAACGATATTAATTCTCAATAGTTATTTTCAAAGCTCAATCATGTTTACCTTCCGATACAATCCCGTTGTTTGCACGATTCCATTGGTTTATGCATCGGTTTGGAATGTTGATCACAGAAATGTTCGCTCACCGACTTTTGACCCACCGTACAAACCACTTTGACCGTTCGGATTCCTTGGCCACACGCTCGGTTGCATTCAGACAATATAACGCTCCAGACATATGGCTCAACGCGTAATTGATCTTCTAATTCTTCTTTGTCGTCGCTGTTATCGTCATGGTCTTGGTCTCGGTTGCTTCTATCTGTGTTGAGGCTGAGTGAAATCTTTGTGGTTGTTGGAGGCCAAGATTCATGACCAAGTCCAAATTTAGTCAATTGTTTTTTTCTGGTCGATAAGCTACTATGGCCAACTGTTTGATTATTTTGAGTAAAGTCTCTTTCCATATTCTCGTTTCTTTCCTCCTCTTCCTCCTCCTCCTCCTCTTCTTCTTCTCCTCCTTCATCTTCTTCTTCTATTTTTTTATTTTCATCTTTCTCTCCTTGGTCAACGTTTTCTTCATCATCATCATCATCATCATCGTCGTCGTCATCTAAAAAAGTTGCATTGGCATTTTTGGCGAGTGCGATTCCAATCTGTTGATTGGTCAGAGAAGGTTCAGTCCATGCATTTCTACGTCTGGATGCTTTGACCAAAGTAAAAGTTTGAAAATAATCACTAGAACCTGCTCGATTCATTCGAGATTTTTCCGCCAACTTTGACTGCCTAGACACGGAAGTTAGCTTGATAGGACGCAATGGCTTTAAAAGCAATGGTTTTAATTCCATTTTAGCCATGGTGGGAGACTTTTTCATGGTTCTAGTGATCGGTCGTCTATATTGTCGATGGTGGTGCTCATGACTGGGCCGATTCCTCAACATAGACCAACTTACGTAATCCTCTTCTGGATCTGGATGTTCTTGTACAGTGGCCTTACGAAACATTCTATTATTGCTGGAGGAAGGGATCAATGTATCTGCGGTTCCCGTAAAACTTTGCCCGATATCACGTTTGAATCTCCTGGACGAAATGAACGATTGATAAGCAGGCTGTTGTTCGATTTTCTGCAAATTGGAAGTTGCTCTTTTGTAGATTTCGTTATTGAAAATGGCTGAATAAAGCGACTTTTCTGGGATTGTATTGTAGGCCGACAGTGAACTGCTGAATGAACCATACAACGTGGGTTCTACACTCAATTCTGTAGCAGAAGGCGCAAACAATTGCAAAATCTCATTACGATATAGGACACTTTCTGTTGTTGTGATTATGTTTGGCAAACACAATAATTAAACAATAATAATAATAATAATTATTGATATTTAGTGATCATCAAACATTATGGTTAGAGAATCATTTCACTTACCTGGCGTATCGTATGATATTTGGTATTGGTCAAAATGAATACATTTGCCATTGAGACAATATCCACGACGATCATTTGTGGAACAATCCGTGCCAAAAGGAAATTTACCATCATTGAAAGCATCCATTTGGTAATGGATATCCTTCCAGAGTCGATCTTCACACGCAACAATACAGCCATAGTTTTTGGCACCCATCAACTGACGTCCATTGCCAGATAGCAGAGATGAAAATTTCACCTGGTACTTTTGACAGATCGCTTTGGCGTATTCGTCTGCTGTACGTCTGATGCTAGTCGGACAGTATTGCTCATACAAATCATACATTGCGGTTGGTCCACTGCCAACACTTGTTGTTTGGGCTATATCCGGGCAAACCTGCAATGCTTCTCGTCTTCCCAAACAGGTACTTTGAACAAATCGTGGGAAAATTATCAACTCTATGATAAAGGTCCGAAAAAGTAAATCATGCTAGCATCACTTACGGTCGTCGACATTCTCTTGTCACCAAACGGAATCCACGCCCGTTTTGTATGCAAGCTATGGAATATTGACATTCGGTCACTGGTTGCCAATCTGACCAATTGCTATCCAGCTGGTATAAATTAATTTTTGATACTTCCATTGATCGGTTCGCATTCAATCTTACGGTGTTTGCCCAATCTGCTCGACCAGATTGCTGCAAGTTGTCTATGACCACCGGTATGGTTGGCGTTTTAACTATGGAATCAAAATTGTGATTTCAGTTAAATCTGAATGGAACCATAAACCCCTTGCTCATCCAATAAAAACCTTTCTCGATTAGTCGGTATGTAGAATCATAGCTGTTGGGTTCTGTGTCATCCACTTGTTCTTCCAATTGATTGATAATATGGCCCAAATCATAAGTGCTAGGACAATTTTTTTGCAATAGCTCTTGTTCTTGCTCCAACAACCATTCTGAAGTTTGATTCTGTGATACAGCATAGGAAACACCATTGTAAACATTGGTGGAAGAAGACTGTGAAGATATCGATTGACGGCCGAAGATTTCACCGCGACAATTGAACGCTCTACATTGTCCATTATAGCAGTAGCCAGAGATCTGAATCAAATCCTTAGATTGGCCACCTGCAAGAGATGCAGCCGATGCGGCAGATGTAGCGCCAACAGCCACCTTTCGGCCACACGGTGTGCCATCAGGAAGGCGCCAACCTTGTGTCATGAATCCGCCACTCTTCTTAAAACACCAAACATAACAAGAGTGTGATGCGGCTGAAAAATTACCAAGCAAACCAACCGTTTAGATTAGATTGAATTGAAAACCAAAACTTGAAAACTATTATAATGGATACCATACTTACAGTCATAGCTAGGGTATTGAGTGCCATGATTCTGGATTTTATCATTGAGCTTTGAGGCAGCAAAACAAGTATCGGAAATGTATTCATCTACCGTTCTGATTTGATATCGTCTACCCGAAACCGGAACATCCAATTTGGATCGATGTTTGGCTCCGATGCCAGAAGCAGCTGAAGTGGCAGAATCTGCACTACATGTCTAAGTGAAAAACAGCGTAGCTAGCGTATTAACCAATGTCTGTGGTGTCAGTGCTATGTCTTACCTTGATCGCATTGCACAATTTGACTCGTGTATCCGGTCCCGAACAATCGCCACCTCCATTCATTGGGCTAGGACTATCGCAATGCCTCAATGAAGTCTGCACACCCAAAGGCAGCATTGTTTCTGCCCTATTCATGTCACTGACATCTTCCAACTCACTAACCATAGATCCAATGCCTGGAGCCACACATTCAGATAAACAAGGTCCATACTCTGACCATTCGGACCAATTCCCGTGGACAGGATTCAGCTGATTCAATCTGCTGGAAGACCAATGTTGTCCAGCCAGTATTCGATTGGCCGGTTTACTGTAAGGATTATTCTGTGCTTCAGAAACATAGTTAGAATCAATGCCATAGATTGAATCATTAGATTTGTTCTCCAAAGGACTAGATGTGTATATATTATCCACAATCAATACGGTGGAGGCGGTAGTTGTTGTGGTGGATGCACTGGTTGTTGGAGCCATTGTGGACATTGTTGCCGTCGAACTACTTGGTGGCCCAGGCTTGGCTGTGGGCCGTTTTTTGTGTCGATTAGAGATACGAGTCGATGCCAACTGCTCATTGACATTATTAGTCTTTGGGTATATGGTTGATGTTGTAGTATTGGAGATGAAGTTGTTGTCAATCTCATTGAATGCATCCATATAGTTACCAGTCTCTCTGTCCCGGCCTGATGAGTGGATGGCCGGTTTGGAGACACATCGACCTTCACGACACCACTAATCAGGTAATTAGTTTGCATTTTAGCTCTAATCTATAAAGAAGAGATTAATGAATTTACCTTGTTGAATCCACATTCCGATCCTTCCAAAGCTGGATGAGTATTGTAGGTCGATTTGACCGGATACTGATACAGACCTCGGCCAGAATAGAATCCATTTTTGGAATTGGAAGATTTTACAAAACATTTGATAACGCGACAAATTTCTGATTTAGATTGAGAGGAATGATGCCGAGCTGCCGGACCAAAGCGAAATCGGCACTGTTCATCCACATTGAAACGTTCACCGGGCAATCGATGCGGTGGAATGAATTGATGGATTATGTTCACATGGGAACTTCTTCCCAGCACACAGGTTGCTTGTGGCGTCAATACAAACTTGTCCAAATAATGCTTTGAACATTCAGACCAAGTGGTCTTGCCTGGTCCTAATGTTGGTGACATGACAAAATCATCTTTGTTGCACCAGTTTCCATCCTGAGACCCATCATGTTCCATGCCTAGACTGAAAATTTAAAAAATTATCAACTAAGTCCAATCAACAAGGTCAATAATTCATTATTCATTCTTACCTATGACCTGTTGATTTTTCAAGTCAAACAAAACCTATGTTAATGCACACAAACTACACATTAATCCGTTGCTTACCCATTTCGTGGCCGGCCACAAGCACAGTCTGTTGAATGGTTTGATTTAAAATGGCATGATTACATTAGTTTTTGGTTCACATTAATTTATTTGTCCTACAAATACCTGAAAGTTGGTTCCTTCGGATATTGTGCACGAGTTAAGAGAATTGCACATTCCGGATACTGGCGCAAGACCTACTACATGACGCTTCCGGCGCCCATAACCATCAACAACATACATGTTGATTCTAGAAACCATGTACAAATCAATCAATTAGTTGATAGATCCCACATTTTGAAACCCCACTAGCAATGTCTTGTCAATACAATTACACCAATCCACTACCATTTGATTATCTCACACATGTTGCTTGCTCAAAGCTACTGATTTTCTAATTTGAAGCACAACACCTGTCTGCCTAAGGTTCCATTTCCATAGCTGTTGGGAATGTCCCAATGACCACAGTTCTTCTCATCGATGTTTGAAATGAATGTAGCGGACATAGAAACTCTGCTAAATGCAAGAAATCAGATTTCGGGGAAAAAACATCTCAATAATTTGGGCTTCCTTTATTTTTTCCATTAAATTTACGTAATTCAATTACAAGTCTAATCTGATGACAATTGTTCTAATCGAGCAATGTGTTTGTGTGAAAGTTACAAAATTTATAAATTAAAACCAACATTTCAACAAATGCAACAATCATCAAGAAAACCATTGGCCAGGATTATTGATTGGCCATCCAATACCCAGCATTAATCATTAGATTGATTGATTGGTAATGCAAACCTTCCCCACAGGAATGTGCTATTTTTGCATCATTGTCAAATAATGCTGTGCTATTAAGCCGAAAAATGGCTTGACTTTTTCACAACTGACTTTCGGACTGTTAATTGAAAATGGCACATTGTTCCAAAACAATTGTTGCTTGCCCGATCCCTGTTTGAAACGTAATGCAATCTAAATAAAGGCTATGCAAAATCCAATGCAGTCGAGCATTGTAACAAACATGACCGATTATTATGATCCACCATTGAAATGCAACCACCACTTGCATCATACATTTAATAACTTAATCGCGCCCTTCTAGCGAGCTAGGATTTTCACTGAACCTTTTCAATTTGAACACTAAATCATCAAACAATAAACAAACTTACCCGGATAACAGTAGAGCGTGGTCCCAATCTGGCGTTGGCCCTCCCGTTTCCCTCAATCGTTTCTTGTGTTGCCACACACAAAAATTGGTCAGATAAGTGTCGATGTTGTCCGAAGGTGTCAGATTCTAATGATCGGGAACAAGAATGTACAATTAATTGTAATAGCTTGGTAAGATAGTGGCCAATAGGCCGTGCAATGAAACGTGCTCCAAAAATGATGCAATCAGCAGCAACAGGTCAAAACATCTTGCAAAAAAGTAAATCAATCAATCAATCAATCAATCAATTCATTCATCCATCCATCCATCCATCCAACAATCCATTCGTCAATCCAAGCCCAATTCAAAATTCAAGGCTATCACCTATCCCTCCCGTATGTAGACTGTAGGCGTTATCCAAAAAAACAAAATCGATTTTCAATCGTCTATTATCAACACTGGCTGTCACTCTTTCATTCACCTGTGGCTGAAAATCACAGCCCAAATTGGACTAATATTTCATTTTTTCTCCTGAAACTGATCCGTTTCATGCCCATGCATTTGATTGATGGAACACAATCGACCTGCATACAATGGTGGTCAATGTTGTTTGTTGTGGTCAGCGGTTACCGCTTACTTGCTGGAACATTTGTCCTAAAAATGATAATTTATGATATGCAAAAGTTGCCTCATAAATCGATTGATAATCTCCATCAATAGCTTCAAACTGAATACAAGTGTGTGGTATAAGTCAAGCTTAGTAAATATTGGTTCCAAATTTTAGACTTTCAATAGAAACATTCTGTTGAAAATAGATGCATGCCTGTCCAGTGACTGCATCATTATAGTGGTGGCGAATTTGATTCGAATCCGGATCAAAGCTTTGATTAGATTTTATCAACAGAAATTCCGTTTGAAAATGTTCCTAATGATCCGGATCAATTAGCTTTGATAATTGCCGGTCTTCTCATAAACACCCGCACCCGAGTTTGTCTCACGTATAACCGTTGTCCTAGTCCTAGATTGTTAGGATAATGAGGCCAGCCAGCTAAGATGAATTGGTTTGATTAACTCAATCAATCGAGAAGCCAATGAGGTGCATGGCCAACATGCCAGTAACTAACATAATCATTAAGCATTGGATCAAGTGAAATAGCTATGCAGCAACTATGTGATCAATTTCAGGAAACTGACACATTGCTTCTCGGTCTAGTTGAGTAGTTGAGTATTTTTCTTTCACAAAGTCAAAGAGATTTTCGCACGTTCCAAGAAAATGTCAGCCAAGGGAAAAGTTAAAAGAGCACCTGGATGCAGTGTTAATGTTAGCTATACACAGTGGCTACCTGTTCCCACAAACTTAAAACGACCGAACAATATTGTTCACTCAAAATTGATGTTAATTGTGTTAAATGAGAAAATTACTGCTTCCATTGTTAACAACATTGTGTTAACATCAGCTTTATGACCACAAAGGTAGAGATTTCTCACCTCTGGCCACCATCACACTACTTTTAAAACTATCCCTCGATTCGTTTGTTTCAAACGAATTTTATATGAACACTGGTGACATTAGCTACTAGCCACACCACAGATATCCAGTCTTATTCTTTAATTTAGCTAATTATTTCTACAGGTTAAATCAATTTGCAAACTTGCACAATTCAACAAGATTGCTTTTGTTGTGTATGATACCCATACCGCTTAAACTTCATATAAACATGATAAAGATTGTTCGATGTAACATGTGTTACACTGGTTGCTGGCTTGGAACAGACCCAATCATCCTTCAACAATCATTCTAGATTTCAATCTGATCAAGATCCAAAAAGTTCCGACGTTTGCTAATCCTAATGGTGGATTTTATCTGATTAAGCCAACAACTGAACAACTGGGCCTTGGCAAGCAACCATTTAGAAGGATTATGCCAGACAACATGGCCGATTGTAGTTAATACTTTTGATCGCAAACTTAATTTATTCATCGCCTAACATGATTGGCATTCGCTTCTAGCTGACTTGTGATCATTGCTTTGATTATCTGTTTCGTTTTGGCCATTCTCAATCGTCAATAGCCTTCGGTCAGTCAGTGAGTCGATCGGTCGGTCGTTCGGTGTTACACTTAGCACCCTAGTGCTGTAGTCCAAATCCATTGTTGATTTCTCGGTTTGTTCAATGTGTGATCTAATTTGGACAACATTGGTCAACGCGGAAAATCCGAAATCTAACGCAGAGCTCGTGTGCCGGACAAACCTGTTTGTACTGATTGGCTCGTCTATCCAAATGGACTATCTGTGTGATAATCTAAATCTGAATGCTATAAAAGATACTTGGAATGTATAATGTCGCCAAACAGTTTCTTTTGTTATTGAAAAGCGGGCGTTGACATGACTGCCTTCACGCTTTTGTTTTTGACAAACAAATCCAAGGTCAGCCCAATTTTACTACACTCCATATGCGCAGTCAATCCGCTTAGGTTTTTCCTTCTTTTTTGTTTTGCTATAACCACACCCTTTTGGAAGTAACCAGTCTGTGTTAGTACGTCTACAACAAATCAGCACAATGCAATCATCTTATTAGAATTGGTAATTATAATTGAAACCGATAGAAAAAACATCGCTTCTGTTGTGGGCATGGCTGCAGCAGACTAGTCAGCCCAAATCATCTGGCAGCGTTCAATCGAATGATAAACCAATAAACATGTAAAAATGTACATCTATCAACCGTACTTTGGTCGTACAATGTGTTCAATTAAGCCGTTTATAAATGGGCGGCTCTTATACTTTTGGTTAATATTGCACACACACACATTTACGGATAGAGGCATAACAACGTTCAACAAGTGGCAAAAGTTGAACTTGCACAAAACAATGCATACAATGTAGTAAGCATTGCAAGCGAATAAGAATTGACCTGCATAGATCGCCAACTAGATAGCCATAGGAAGATTTGCGCTCACTTGCAATGTTTGCTCTTGTTTTAGGCCATAAACTGGCAGAAATGAAACAATTTTACTTTAGTATAAATTTTCTTGTTCATTTCCCCTCCTCTTTCTAGCAAATTAGCTTATGGCAGTTAATGCAGGCATTCAGTGTTACAGTTATGTAATGATAATAGTAACACTTTCTTGAGCAAAAAAATACAGCCTTCTCACTAGAGAACAATTGGCCAGTGACCGAACAAGTCAGTGTCCGTCCGTGCAGCTGGTCTTGGGCATTGTTGGATCCAATTCAATTTGGATATAATGATTTATGATTTATGATTTATTGATTATATTCTGGCCATCTACACCTACCAACCAATGATTTGATCAATGATCAATTAAATTGTGATCTAGTTTGTCACTTGTAGTAATTTTCTGAATTCGAACCCATTGACTTGGTTCACGCCCGAACCATGGCTCCGATTGTTCGATTGCTGGAGTTCAAACCAATGTCACTGATGAATGATCCCAACAAACTAGCAACGAAGTAGTTCCATAATACAATGCTATTGTTGGCTTCGTGGATCCTTCATTAAATTTCATAATTGTAATTTCCTTGTTTGATTGATTGATCTGCTGGCATCAATAGCTAACTGATGGTTTTCTAACAAAAAAAAATCATTCACCACCAACACACAATACATTGATCCAATGAAACAAATTGAGCATATTTGGACAGAATCGGACTCTGATCCATCCCACTATGAGCATGTTAGTGTGTGAAAACAAATGTAGCCCAAATATGGTTTCATAAAAGGAAGAAGCATTGATTCCTATGATTGGAGCATACTAAATTGCCTAATCTAACAACGATCTATTTCCTATGCTTGGTGTGGTCTTATATTTTATAAACCAGGAAATGATTTTAACTTGCCACTATCCGATATCTGTATTGATTGGGCGTCACCAAAACCAAAAGGAAATGCGTGCGCGCAGCGTAAATCATTGAAGGGCATTGATTTAGCAGAATGGTTCATGCATATACATTAAAGACATTGCATTATTAGCTGTACGATTATTGGATGCAATCACTACCAATATCGTTCACCATCATCTACTACTAAAACATTAAGGATCGATAGGTATTATTAGGTAATTAGCATAATTACTATTGTCAGACACTTTCCAAACCATAACTACATCATAACTGGATCATTGATCATTGATCAGCACAAACATGCATTGATGTACAGAAAAGCACACACAGGGCACATACCTTGGGCTGTTGTCGCAACAGGTCCATCAGAACAACGGAAACATCGACAGGACGACCAATGGATGGCTGCTTGAATAAAAGTTGCACGGCATTCATTATGGTCAACACGTATAAAACAATCTGCTGTTCGGTGTCGATCGGAAAAGTCTTGGATAGCACATGATACAGGCTTTCATCCACAAAAACCGCTGTTTCCACGGTGATGTTGAATGTTGGTAATAGATGATTGGCTTCATGATTGCTGCTGTTGATACCTTGCGTTTGAATCTGATTGCCGCTATCCGGTTTGTTTGAAGACAAAGATGTGGCCGTTGTGGATGGTACAGTAGGGTCTATGTCAATCATGCTACTATCTGTTGTGGTGGTTGTTTTGTCGGCATCCAAAAAGTTTTTGTTGGACGCAACAATGTCGATGGAACGTTTATGGATTATTTTCTGCTTGTTGTTGTTTTGTCTGATTTGTTTGGCCAATCCAGATCCATGTGGACATTGATAATGATGAAAGTCATTCCTCTTAAGAATCAAGTGATATCGTTGAGGGGTGGAATTATTTGAATTATTTCCGGTAAATAAACGTTCGCTAGTAATTTTAGGCACCGGATTTATCACATAGACGGTCGGCTTGCTCTCTATCACTCCTTGCTGCAACAAAATCAATCATTGATATATGGACACAATGATTTTTGACTTGCAGTATGCAGTATCATTTACTCACAATTCCATTGCACAAAGATATAGCTGCAGCACTGTCCGCATGAGCTTCATCATAACCTTGGAAAAAACAACCAACCAGTTTTTGACGCGTGGACCAATCTGGTTGACCACCAATCTGGTTGCTGGTTTGGTTGTTCTGGTTAATCAAATGAAATCCTGGCGATAATAATCCAAGATTAGGCCAAAGCTTCAAACGAAACAACTCCCCAAACGCTTCGAATTCAACTTTGATCGGTTGCTTGGAATCAATTGAACGCTTGGAACGTGCATGTAAAGCATCGGTTTTAAGGGTTGAGATTACTTGGTATGATGGCACTAAATCGGATTTGAATTGAATTCAGTTCAATCAATAGACTCCTACCCGTGGATGTGAATGCACAAGTATTGCCTACCTAAGCTATGGTGACCGAATAGCACTATTCTTTCTTCGGGTGTTAAACGCTCATGTAGTAAGGGAACATCCGACTGCTGTTGGTTAGTGAACGAATTCAATAAATCATCAAGTTTCAAAGTGATGCACCACAAAATCATTGTTTTCTCTAAACATTGACATTCTCGCTTCCGCTTCCAAAAAGATTTTGATTATTATGAATTATGATAAACATGGACAATCATCATTCATATGTAGCTAAATGTCATTTTTACTAAAAATCTGTTGCTTCATGTTCCCATCCTTTGACACTTGATGACTATTTGATGATCCATTGTGCTACATCCGCACATCCGCAACAGTATTTTATGTTTTTGTGTTGGCGGTATTGAACACCGGTTCTCATATACCTAATCTTTTCTAGTCTGTTTGCCTGTTATGGAGCAGTATTGGTTGGCCATCAGATGAACCAAACACACTAAATTCATTTAATACACCCACACATTTACAGGATTTACACACACACACACACACACACACACACTACACTATTTTATTTATAATTTATATCCTGATAAATTTTACTAAATATGTTCCACAATAAATAAAACTACTTTCTTTGCTATTGTTGGATGAAAGCATCTGATGATCGGGAGCTGCCATATTTCCACACATTTGAACAAATACAATTCAACCACCTAGACCGCCTAAACCACCTTGATTAATTTTTCGGCATCATTGTTCAGAACAGACCGAATTACGGTATTTGACTAAAAGGAAGACATTAAACAGAGCACATGATGGTTTTATGATTCTCTCAGCACAGCCATCCGCATCCAATTCATTTAATGAGCTGTTGTCTGCCAATAGTCTCGAATTAAGAGTGTTACTTTGAAGTGCTAACATGATGGCCAGCTGCCATGCCATCATCATCACCATCACATTTAACAATTGTTTTGTTCTGCTTCAAATTTGCCAGATATCAAAACACAATCAGACATAATAAATTACCAGCCAAAACCAAATGATAGCATTTTTCGATGACCCACCGCCTAACCATTTATAATCTAATTGGTGATTGTTCAACAAAAATCAAACACATTGCAAGCAATATAAACAACAGGTCATTCTACCGCCGACACAAAATATGCATATGCAAAAGCATTACTTTTTCTTGACATTTTGGGCATACTGAATCTCTGTTCTGTAAGAACTGTGCCATGAAAAAAGAGATTGTGGAACAAAAAGGATCGGCGATGGCCAATTCAAGACAATTATCAGATATGGAAACAAAAGAAGAAAAATTTGAATAGTTAATCTGCGTTGGCCCATCGAATCGCTGGCAAACAGTGATCATGCCATTTATCTAATCTTTCCACTAACAAGGTCGTAATTCTTGTTGCCCAGTGTTCTTACACACACTGTACAATGTGCCAGGAATATGTGTGCACACAACATACAAGACTAAACAAATGCTTGTTATCCAAATCCAATGCATTTTGATTGGTAATCATTTGATTCGATTTAAATCAGGGCAAGGTTGCTGATCACATCACAAACAATTCAACTTACAGAACAACAGGAAAACGAGCGTTTGCTGGCCAATATCAGCATTGACATCCACCACAACCGCCCTGTCCACATTTTTCCCAAATTAAACCAACACGAGCATGGGTACTTGATTGATTGATTTGGTTCAGTCAAACTTTTGCTGATTTCATGGTTTTTCAACGTGTTTGTCGATTCAAACAATTTGATTCTGTTTGCCGCACTTTTTTTTCAACAAAACAAAATTTTTTTGGTTGGCACCAATTCAACAATCGATTCTGGCAATCTTTCATTTGGTCTCCGAGCCAATGGCCCAGAGGAAGAGTTTGAAGCCTGCAAAACTGAAGTTGAAAGATAGATACACAAAACACTGTTTCACTGTTGTCTGCTGTTCCACTGTTGCTGCGGTTGTTGGATCGTTTTTGCAACTGAAACATTTGAAACAAAAATGGCTGTTGGCACTTGGTTGAGCAAAGATTGACTTTCTCTTTCCTTCCCATTTTGGCTTCTCACTTGTTTCAACTTTCTTCGTTCGGCTTTGATCATTCAGATTCACTTTTGCTGCTCTATATCCATTTCCATTTCATTATGGCTTGTCTGCTGTCTAGTCCTGTCCAGTGAGCATTCAAGTGAGCCAGACCAAGTATTTCAGATAGGATCACTGAAATAATGGTTCTGTCGCCCAATGGCCACTGACCACTTAGTTTCGCTTTCATTTGGCATTTAACTCTTGTAATTGGACTTATCTATTGTACTTTTGCATGAAATCCATCCAATTCAATTGTTCTTAGGGCCTATTGCCGTTGATACCGTTGGTTAGCACATTGCCAATGCATTGTCATCTTATTTGACATATGAACACTTGTCAACCGTTTGATCTTTTCTCGTGTTAGTACTGGAATCAAGCGATTCCATTCTGTCCAAATTCATTGACAGTTTCAATTTGACTGCAGTTCTTTTCGGATGGTCAAATGAAACATTGACACGCCCACATATTGTTTATTGCTGTCGTCATTGAACGACAAAACAATAGCAATGTGTTCCGAAAATGCAACACAATCAATGTGTGATCTGACCAATCAAAAATCAATAGGTGGTTCACACCTTCATCAATGTTGCACCTCTGCATTTGTAGTGAGCTAATGTTTGAGAATTCATCATCATTGATCAACAAAAAGTGTAACAGAACGATAGTAAAGGAATGTGATGTGATCATGGCCAAGCCGTTTTCACTATTTTTTTTTGTTCCAAAACATAATTGATTCATTCAATGCATTCCAACGAGACCTTGAATGATGGGCGATGAATGCATGGCTCAGTGCTCCCATCGAAAAATGCCACTGACATTATTCAAAGCTAATTATTATTATTAATATTGGAACAAATCAAACAGCTAAATAAATAATAGCTTAGCTAATCAGGTCGATTCATGGGAATAGAACAGACGTCTAAAATCAAGAAACCACAGCCTAATCATCCAATTCTTGTTCTTTTAAACTTTTAGTTTTGGACGATCCGGAACCATCTAGCTAAACCAACATTGTCTCAATCCATTTGATTCAATCTGATTTGATCCAATACGATCTTCATTCATATTGACCTTTCAATAATGCCAATCATTTTGATTGAATGGGATTATTGTTATGGTCATTATGAAACGTGTGATTATTATTTACTAACTGAACGGTTTATTTGTCTACGCTAACACCATTGACCTAATTCAGGGATGCCCAACCCGTGGTTTTTTTCGCTGACTCTTTTTTCCCATTTCCGAGTATTTATTTGCAGAGTACCCCATTATTGAACCGCCTACCCATAAACCAAAAAACGAAGAACAGCAACAAGAAGGAGGAGCACACCTCAATCATCCATGCCTCCTAACTCTGTTACTTGACTGGACTTGTAGCTCTTTGCGGTGTTCAGGATAAAAGCGATGATGATAGTTCGTACAGTGATATTTTGTCCATGTTTTCTGCTTGGACATCATTATTGGACAAAAAGACAAAATAGGTGCCATATACATTTTTGGCACCAGCTAAATTTTTTAAAATGAAGTTTTGTGATAAATAATGCGGGAGGAAAGCAACAATTTATTTTAACTTGTCTAATCAAGCAAGTATAAGTGGTTCGATTCGCATTTAGAAATAATGTTCACTGTGTGCTGAGTGATGCTTACAATATGAAACCAATGAGTTGGACGAATTTTTTATTTTCTTTGTCAATTTTGTTTCTTTGGCAGTAAGTTTTCGCTGGCTATTATTAAAATCATTGTATTCGGATTTTTTCAGTCGTTTCAATGAAAGCAAAGATATGGTACGATTCAAATGAACATTCCCAGTGGCGGCATTTTGTTTGTTCAACAATTTCCTCAGACAATTATGATGTTTTGAACTTGTACAGAGTGGACGGTTTTTGATAGCATCCACCATTTGGTTGATTTCATTCTCTACTTGATCCAAATCGGCTTCTGGTATGCTACATTCTGCCGAGCTTATTGACAAATGATTGTTGGTGCTCAGCACACATTGTTCCATTGGAGAAACTTGCTCGCAAAATGAATTCGACAAAGAAGTGTGGCGATGTTTTGATTCGTAATCAGAGTTTTCTGGACTCGATAAAGCCTTCTGACCAATACCCATATTCACACAGGAAGTGATGGCCATGGCTTCGGCAATAGAATGATTTATCGGAGTGGTAACCTCACGGTTTCTATCACACGGTCGATGATGATGATGATGATGATAATGGTGATGATGCTTACAGGAATTCATCATCATTCGTCTACCAAAATAAAGTTCAAACAGGGTGAATTTTAAAAAATTTATAGAAAATCTATGATCAATTTGACCAAATAAAATTCTCACCGAAAGTTGGATGACATGAATCCATAGACAAATGGATTCAAAGCAGAATGAATGAAAGATAGCAAGTAGAAATAGACCCGGGCACTATAAGCATATTTGTCGAATTGTCCCAAGCCAGTCGACTTGATCACATTGAAAATGAGCCTTGGTCCCCAACAAAAATGGAACAAAATCACAATGAATAGCAGCATTTTGATTACTTGGCAGTAAAGCTGTACAAAAACATTGGGATCAGCACCATGATTGATTCATTGTAACTGCTTTTTTTTTAAATTTTATTATTACCTGTCGACGGGCATGTCCAACGTCTCTCACCGATGGCAGTTTGTAGTCTAGTGTTGCAACTTGTGCCGATGTTGACGGAACCGGCGTCGACAGACAATTCAACGAGGTTTGCAGCTTGGGTTGGACTGGGCAGGAACCTTAATAATCAGTTTTTTGTTTTTATAACTAATCAACTAATCAATCAACTTGACCTTACTAGTGTTACCTTCATTGTTCAGACCAGAACAAGATTCATTATTTCCTTTGGACGATCGGAATCTTGATTCATAATCATTTGATTGATTGCAATTATTGGAAAAATTGAGTTGTTTTAATATTTTCAGATGACGATTGATTGATTCGTTTTCTGGGATGCTGGGATCTTTACAATCGGAAACCGATTTCGGATCAATATCGGTGCAAGACTTGTCCAAGTCGCTGGTCGATTCTAGATCTATTTTGTTGCATCTAGAACATTGGCAATTTTTTGTAAATCCATATGACTTTTGATGTTGCTTGCACAGGGTCTGGTCGGATCCGTTGGCATTGGATTTGAGAGCAGAAGAGTGACAACGGTGATGATTTTGATGATTGTACCCACGGACGCATTTCATTTCCATTGGGGGCGAATGTTTAGGAATTGTTTGTTTTCCATCAAAACAGTTCCATCCAAATTTGGGCGCACAAAAATAGGAGAATAATCCAAATGAACTCGATGATATGTTCTGTATTGGGCTGGCCGCAAGCGATTGGTTGGTTGCGGGCTCGGACGGTGAGCTCGCTTGATTATAATTATCTGCTGAGTTTTCATTTTGCCACCTCTGACTTCTGGAACCGGAGGAACTGGAAACATTGACAGATGTGTTTGAAATTTCACTGTTGGCCGTTTTATTATTAGACCAGCGAACAATATAGCCACGAGTGGCTCCCGATAATCCTGTGTGATCAGATTTATTGGATGGGTATGATTTTGATCCGGTTACGGTGGCGGCTCTCGAACTGCCACCGCTGGCGCTGGTAAGGATTGTGATGACTCTAGTAGATTTCCACAATTCTCGTATCACTCGAAAATAACAGAACAACATAAGTGTGGCCGGAATAACGAATAATATTAATAGCTCATAGATGGAAAAATATAAAGCCCAGTTATCATTCTTTTCGAAGCAATAGTAAGCAGTGATTACGGTTTCGTTATTGTAGTAAGTCATTGAATAAGTGCTCTATTCTCCACCAGCCAGCACACATTTGAAAGAATCAAATGTCAATTATTGTCTAGAATAAATTGATCAAAAAAACTTGCATTCACCTTGTTGAAAACTGGCGGAGCAGCAAGTATTATAGCCAGCAACCAAACGAATATCAAGCTTCGGCGAGACTTTTTCACTGTACACCAACGCCTGGCATGAATCGGATAAACGATCACCAAAAATCTGTTGCGACAAACAAATATTATTTGTTTAGTGACACTTAGGCCAAAAAGATCATCAATTGGAATCCAAGTCAAACCGTTCAACAGATAGGGCAACCAGATTGAGGATGGAAGACATGCCGGAAAGCAGTTCGACGAATGAGCTGAGTTTGCAAATATGTCCATTATAGTCCCAGGTGATGACAAAATACTCCAAAGTCTCCAGAGGCATGAAAATTATCAGCAAAAGTAGATCGGCGCAAGCCAATGAGACAAGAAAAGTGGCTGTGGGAGAACGAATCTTACCTCCTCGAGCCCAAGTGGCTATGACAACAGAATTACCAATCACTCCCACAACAAAGGTTATGGCATGAGTGAGCACGATGGCCATGAAGTTTTGATTTGAATGAAATGGATCCACCATATCACGAGGATTCTCGATGAACACATAGGTGGTTTCGTTCGTTTGGTGAATCAATTCGGGTGTCCAGTATGGAGACCCAATGGCTGTCCATTCACCAGCAGCCTGATCCATTTCCTGATTCATTTCCTGATTCATTTTGTCTGATCATTCATCCATTCAACAGACGTGAATCTTGAATTATTATTTCTTGGATTTTCTTGATTTTTATTTTCAATTCTGGCAAACATAATCCATTCTGAAATGAAAATCCGAAGATTGGCATCACTGAAAAATCTGTGGTTTGTGTTTTTGTCGCAGCGGTTTGTTTGAGTCTAGTTCGATTCTGTTCGGTTCGGTTGGCTTGTTCACTGATTTCGATCCATTGTTGCTTGAGAATAATAATAGCTGTACGGCATGCGTTTGACATGACCAATATTTTATATCCAATGAAAATGGCCACCGATCCAGTCTAACATCCCAACACACATAGTAAATTGTTCAACACTGGACCAAGTGTTCCTAATAATGATGGCTACAAGCAATAAAGGAAGGAAGGAAGGAAGCATAACACACACACACACACATGCCAGACATTGGATAAACAATTAATAGGGTGATGGTCGCAATTTTAGCCAGTACACTAACAATTTAGACCATCTATTCAGTTGTAACCAACAGCAGCCGAAATTGATTTTTGATTAATTTTTCTTTGATAATTATTGGTTTCTATTCTATTTCGGCTTTTTATAAGCTAGGAATTTTTATCGTTCAGCCATTGGTCAATCTCAATCATCATCGCAACTTTAACGAAGAATGTTTGGCACTTACCGTTTCTGTGATACTTTGAATTAGATTGATTATACATGGACCACAATACAAGTTATTTAAGCTAAAGATTTGTATTAGCGCCAAATAAAATATAAAAAAAAGTGTCAATGAATTGTGAAATGCATGTAAGCCACCAACATGAGAACCTTGAAGACTGAGCTCAGATTCGGATGTCCCCTATTCTGAATGCCAAGAGTCCGCACACATCAGATAGATGCTGCTGGTTTTAGGTATGCGCACATTGTCGGCGACATGGTTTCTCTGGTCACAGAACCCATCTTTGTGAGCATGATTCAATATGGGTGCCAACTTAATACTTTCAACTTTTGTTCTTGATTGAATTCAATCAAACAGAATTATCACTGCAAAAAAAACAATTCAACAAACCAATATCTGGCTTTTTGCCATGAGCAAACAAACTGTCAAAAACCAAGAGCTAACCCAATCTAACCTAGCCTAACCTAACCAAATGACAAAACTGATTTTCCGTTATTCACCAACAGTAATTATTGTCAGATTAACAAAAAGATTTTTGCACGAACGTCTTCTGTCAACAAAATTTATCGATCCATTTGGCATGGTTTTGCATGTGTAATTAGACACACTAAGCTAAATATATTATTGCACAATCAATTTTTAATTGTAATCTACACAACTAACCAAGTTGAGGTCCAAGTCCGAGAAGACCGCTGTCCTCCACACAATGTTAATAGTTTTTGCCTAAAATAAGCGATGCAAAGGCCATCATACACTGGTAATTAGTTTGCGACCACATTGGCCTAAATTTTGAACAGTTTTGAAACAGTTAGGGTGGATAGGCTCCAATTGCATTATCAGCTTTCGCTTCATTTGGCATGTGTTTGGCTTTAAACTTTTTGTTTTACGCCAACAATAGATTCATGTTATCACCAGAACCATGATATTCAAACTATTTAGCTAAGCTAACATTTAGTTCCGTTCTATTTCAAACAGCCAGATTCAGAATGTATTCTTGCTATAATTTAGTGTAAAACGTTAGGCCTATGCTTTAGAGGTGTTTATCATAAACAACTGTGTTGGAATTTAGAATTTATGTAACATTAGAACTTTAGGATGAACATGTTAAAAATTTATTTATTTTTATTATTCTTTGTGTCAATGATGAAACCTCATTTAATCTCTTTGTTCGTTTCATGTACATATGGTTGAAAGGCGGGTTTTTGACCCAAATCTATCTAAAAAATGGCTTGGCTTGCCAAACCACCAAACCCATGTTTATGCATGTTTTTGGCTGATTGGTCTTGTGGACAGTGGACAAAACAAAATCCAAACAGAACAAAAGAAAAATAATGGCCATCAGATACATGTTAAATAGCAACCTAACCAAACTTGCCCACCATTGTCCTGATTGATGGATGGATGCAACCAAAAATGATCAGTAAAATCGTGTCAACTTAACACCAGTGAATCCTATATTAATCTTAAGGCGTGCTGCTATTTACAAACCAATCAATTAGCCACAATCCTTTCTATCCAATGCTACCATATTGAATATAGATGGATTTGGGTTTTGATTGTAATACTTTGGTTGCACCGGAATAAGTGAACTTTGTTCTCGATTGATTTGCGTGATTGAATAGAGCAAATATGGACGATTGCCAGTGCAGTCCTTCTGCTGGAAATCGTTCGGGCCGTTCAATCTTGTATGGTGATCATTCTGATTTCGGTCATTCTGGTCATTACTGGTGCCATCACCTTGATTATTGTCTTTTGTGTTTTGTGCCACTCTAGATCGGTAATCTTCACCATCGGATAGGACAAATATTCGATCCACACGAATCGGATAGAATGCCGCTGAAGAAAGCTGCTTCTGCTGGGCCAAAGGTTCTTCAGAGGCAATCAGAGAACTATGGTCACCAGCCAGATTGTCTGCCAATGTTGGATGACTACCACTGATATTGCGTAGATCATGGTTGTATTGGTTAGAAGCAATTTCGGTGTTGAAAGTATTCCAAAACTTCCAAAATATTTTCGAAGCTCCATTGATGATCGGAGAAATAAAGTTTCGTTGATAAATTGAGTATTGAGACGAGATTGCCATCAAAGATGGATTACTGACTACTGGATTATTGGCTTGAACTTCGGCCATCTTCAATTTCATTTCATTTCTATCTGTGGCCATTGCAACAGCATCATTATTGTTTTTGTCATCATCCAAATTAGTAGCCTTGGCTGTACGTTGCATAACTCTATGCATAATCGGTTCCATAAGCATGGATCTTTCCCGATCCCGATCGGTGGGGACTTGTTGTGCTTGAATCAAATTTTTCAAGTTTGTTTGGACATCTTTAGCCAATGGCATCAATGCTTTGTCTGGGAAAGATGTTGCTCTCAAAGCTCTGTCCATTTTATTATTGTTTAAATTGCTTGAGCTGATTGATTGCATTGAATTTGTTTTCCTATCCATCAATTCAAATGAAGGTCTTGGTTCGGATTTGGTTTGTGGCTGTGTGGTTGTGCTGCCGCTCATCGGCTCGTGATACAAATCACCAGGTAGGTGGGACTTGAGCAAAAAATGGTTGTGATGCAGATAGTTATGGTGATCAGGCACTATGTAGGCATAGATAGGCGGGCTATTGTAATAGTTCTTGGCATGATAGTACTGTAATGCTGTTGATGGCATTGTTACTTCTGATGTTAGCATGGTGGGCGGCGCATCAATTGAAGGGGTGACTAGTTCAGCAGGCAACACTGCATTAGATATAATCGAGTTGTGATCATTATCCTCTTCATTGTAATCATAGTAATCATAATCAATGGTACAGTTGGCGGAGATCAGCTTCAAACTGATGGGAATGGTGTTGGCCAAAGGGGTTCTTGGTCGACAATAGGTTTTTCTTGGAAGAACAAAATCACAATTTTAATTTCAATTTCAATGTCAATGATGATATGGAACTAGCAGTCTAGCAAACCATTTTAGTGTAACTTACATAACAAAATTACTGTCCAACAGTTCTATTCGGTCTATATTCCATTCATTTTGGCCATTATACAGCCAACCCTTGTATTTGGTGTAGGTGAGTATTACTTCTGTGATGTTGGTCAGTTTAGGATGAGCCACGATCAATGCCTGAATTCGTTGACCTTCTTTCAATTGACCAATATCTTGAGTTAAAGGAAACGTTTCATTCAATCCATCCACATTGATCAATCGTAATTCTATGTTTCCCCAAGTGATGCCTTGTCGTATGCCGAATTGGATTTGCACTCTAAATTGGTTCACTATGTGATTGAAAATGTTTTGAAGATTGGAAAAAAAATAAAAGAAAAGTTTAAATCATTTTTAGATTAAGCACGTAGTAATTGAAACAAAGCGACACAAGTGAAACAAACCACAAAAAGGTTCCTTGTCTCTGGTCACTAAATACATTGCTCCTCTGCCCAGCGACTGTTGAGAATAATAACCCATGTTTGAGCATTTGGTTCCATCTGAACCGCAATCAAAACATTTGCCTCTCACATATTCTTCGTAGCTAGAACATGAGAATGCTCGAAAAGTGCAATCTTGGTGTAAAGAATCGATGAAAAAACGGAATGCTCGCCGATGATTGCACAACAGATTCCATTGTCCATGGTAGAGAATGTTGGTTAAAACTCCCAAGGCAGAACTACAGCCAACTTGTACTCGACCACCGTTTGGATAGAAATCCACCGAACCCATCGGTTCATATGATCCCAGGCCTCCACGTATAAAACTATCGCCATTAGAATGGATCACATCCACAAATTGAGCATCGCTTGAATCCAAACGAACGTTGGGCGGATATCCTTCGAAAAGTGGCGCAGCGGGATCTAAACCAGTGATTCGGCTTATGTTAGCAATTTCTTGACCAGTGAAACCAGCTACATGAGCTCCAAGCGAAAAACCAATCAGATGATAATGTGATGCGGGCACATGATGCATTTGTTCAACGATTCTGATCAATCTGGCTATTTGTTTGCCAATTAACTGAGTGTTGGCTGGCAATGTTCCGATGGCCGATGGTAAAAGAAGAAGAAGAAGTTAGGTCAAAGAATGGTTTAATTATTCGAATAAGAAGTTTTTAAATTTTCGTCTAGCACTGGGATAAGCAACACGCGGTGGCCCGCCCATCAAACATTTTCGTTTCAAACATTCAAGCATTTCTAAACAGAAGAAGAGGAGGAGCATTTCTGTTCTCCTGTTCAGAACAGTGGTCGTATGGCTCTAGCCCTTTGCGCTACTTTTTGTGGGACGGGCCAAAAAAATTCTCAAATTTAAATTGTTTCTTTTCCATTATACAAAGACTGCTCTTCCCTGGTCTAGCAGATGGCGCTATCTTCGCCATAAATTCGAATACTGACCTGCGGCTTGAACATAATTTGGTAATTTGGAGCCATTCTGCCAATCCACATTGATTACGTTGAAATCGTCTAGCTCCAACAATACTTCGGTCATTTTCATCACCCAAGGTCGTTTGCTGGAAGATCCGAATCCATGGATTATGATTTTGATATGGTTGCTGCTGTTGAAAAAAGAACTATTGTTGTCTAAACGAATCGAATTGTTACCATAGTTCAATGGTTGTCCTTCCAATGGATTGCGACGCGTATATAAGGTGAAAGTGGTTGCAATCAATTCTGGCGGAGCTATTTAGGAAACACAAACAAACGTCACTCGTCACTGAACCATTCTTTTGGGTGCACAAAATGCCAATCGAGCACCTGGTAAAGTGTTTAGATAATCGAATGGGCCTTTGTGACGAAAACAACCAACGTTATCATAACAAACCGACTCCAGGTCTTCACGTTTATGGCGTATCCGGCTATCATTATTGTTGGTCGACAAGCTTTGTTTACGCTGCCAATCTTCAATAGAATTTTTGATTGCCACCCATACCTCATAATCACTTGGTTCTTCTTCTTCTTCTTCATCATCTTCTTCTTCTTCTTCCACTGCTAAGACCTTCTGCTTACTTTGGCTGGATTCGGATTGATTGGTCAAAGGCAGTTCAACATCCGTCCTCCATTCACTCGAATTGTTTGAGCTGTATGAGAAGGATTGACTGTCATTTTGACTTTCAATCAAATTACTGAATCGGTCAGTGACAATATCGTATAACAAAACAACACAACCATGTTTCATACCGTGTAGGAATAAATGATGCCCGAACAAAACAGAATTGTAGTGCAAATTTAAAGAGTAAGCAGAAGGATGACAAGCACCATAAGCGCATTTTCTCAGTTAAGGTAGCTTTATGGTTAGGGCAGTCAGTAGTCGATGTGCTAGCTCTTCAGATGTTACCCGAGGTTGATTGGTATTCATTCAGCCAGATTTCTTTGTTAGATGGCATAGCTACAAGCGACGGCACAAATCAACGGTTGATGTTAGGACCGCGAACTTTGAGCTAAACGGATAAAAGGACAACAAACAATATAGCCATTCTTTCATTGGTGGCATCGACTGAAATGA
Organism: Amerodectes protonotaria; assembly: GCA_025882695.1. Taxonomy (NCBI): domain Eukaryota; kingdom Metazoa; phylum Arthropoda; class Arachnida; order Sarcoptiformes; family Proctophyllodidae; genus Amerodectes; species Amerodectes protonotaria. Next base: position 26,329 of record JAOZJS010000126.1, on the reverse strand, counting down.
TAGAAATTGTCACTGGACATGGACAAACACTCTTACTGAAAATGATTGATTAGATTTGATGTTCACAACTGAACAATTAAACAATGGTACCAAACACAGTATTTTTGTCCACTTTTATGGCAAGATCAAGGCTCGATGATGGCAACCAGACAAGACCATTCAACAAAACAGCGTTTTCAATTGTACTCAAAAAATTTCTGATCACTTGGATTAATTTTATGGAACGTAAAAAGATCACGGACACTGGTCGAAGTCGATTTCCAATCAGTTCCAAGTTGCAGGTAGAATGTTCGAGTCAGTCGGTTAGTGGTTGGTTGCCTGGTCGATCGATCTTTGGGCTATGTATGCTCGATCAACTGTGTCCCACTGTGCCAAGCAGATGAAGATGGCCATTATGTCGATTATCTTCTGTTTTGGATGATTGCTAATATTAGTTTCTAACATTGGTGTTTGCCAGTGTCTGTAAATGTGTGTTTGATCTATTTTTTGTTGTGGGGACAGCAGCCAATCACATGCAGCGAAGATGACACTGGAGGATGGCACAGATTATCGACTCACTTGTTCTTGTTTCTCTCTCTCTCTCTCCCCCAGAACACTTTTGGAAGACAGCGAAAATTTGGCGAACCAAACAACAACTCAATTGGTGAGGACAAGATCCACATTTGAACTACCGCAATCAATCATTATCGGGCCGTCATCTTCATTTGGTTCTTCACTTTCGCTCTCCCTGTCCTGTCCTAGCCATACAGCTCTAACGGCCTCATTTTCAACATTCATTCACACCGAACCTTGCATTTTCGATGTTTGTGTTACTATTGGAGAATGATCGCAAATTCCAAAAATTTAATATATAATTAAAACTAATTTAAAATTTGTATTAAAATTGATTTTTTTTCCAAATCGATTTCTATGAAGATTTTTTAGCTAGCTTCACCGATATGAAACCGGATGTAGCAGCATTAAACATTTTTAAATCGTTTAAATCGTTCGCGATAGCAATCCAATCTAAAAAAAATGAATTTTAATAATTGATGCTGAAATCAGATGTCGCTTTTCAAGTTTTCAATTTGAATTTTTTTCTCCTGTTGTTGGCGCAAAACTTCAATTTGAAAAAGGATAAAAAACGCTTTTTCAAATTTTTTAAAATGATTACTTGCGCAAAAAAGCATCTGCTCAGCCGCACAAATGTGAAACACCATCATAAAGGATACATGGAATTTCAATCCGTGGCCGAAAGATGGCATTGCTGTAATCGTACATTTTTATTCAAATTGAAATTTTTGTCCCGCGAATCTTTGATTTTGAACAAAGCACATTTTGCCAACAATCTCGTTCGCTTCCAACATAAGCATTATATGTGAAACTATACGGATCAAGAACAATGCTTTGGCTGACAACAATCAGAAGATCAGGTTTGAACGGAAGTTTTATTTAGCTGACACACAAGGATCCGGATAATAACACGGTTGGACAATGTTATATTGAGGTTATTTTCAGTCCATTGATACTTTCTTGATGAAATCCGAACAAACAAATGTGTGTTGTTGGGAAGAGCCAAAAAACAAATATGATTTTTTCTCTCGTTACCGCATGCAACAGGCTGGGAATAAAACGACACCTAACCAAGTGTTTAACTTTTTATTTTATTTCCAAATGAGAATACAATTTATTTTCTTCAGTGAAAAGAATATCAATTACCAATGATTGTACTAGTATGCGTTTGAAACCATTTTCAAACAATCAGTTCATTCACACACTCAAACACATGCACACATTACCTGGTATCCCGGACTATTTTATTAAATGATAAAAATGACTTTTTTGTATTTTGTTGTCGGATTTTCAAAAATGTCCGTTAAAACGTCGTATTATATTGAAAGATTTCAATCCATTGCAGTCCGGCGCTTATATAATATGATTTGGCCACATTTTGGACAGGATTTATCTTCTCGCTTCAAACCAAGACTCGTGCTCCCATATGAAGGAAACAGCACAACGAGAAGCTAATTTAACGGCCAATAGTATAAAATATTTATTTTCATCATCATCATTTTTATCCTCTGGCTGAACTAAATCGTTTATGGTTGTTGATCTTGTCTTGTCTTGCGGCAATGTTGACCGTTTCGCGGATGTTGTTCTTGTTGTTTGATATGGTCGTTTGGAGCACCAAAACAAAATTTGACAAATTATCATCGTTATTATTTCATTTTTGATCTATTTATCCTCATCTCCCGTTTTATTATTTTTTTCTCGGATTCATTTGGGATGGCGTGTGTGGATTTAAATTTTATATTCGGAAATTCAAACAAATAAATACACCAAAAACTAAAATAGCTTCAAAAAAATATCTTTCTCTCGTTCTTTCTGCTTGTTTTCCTTAAAGATCAATAAATGGTGATTGGATTTTATGTTGGCTGCCACCTTTTTCCACCTCGCCATCGTCGTGGCCATCTCCTAAACTTCTTCAGTGTTAAACAAAAAAAATGGTGCATATCTATCAGAGTAGAATGAAGAAAAAGAAAAAGAAAAGATGCACTATGCGGATAATTTCCCCTCTCTAAAATGATGGCATGATAATGCTGATGATGGCGGTTATTTCATCGTCCGTTTGTTTTTGTATTTCCGTCATTTTATTGCGCAATCTTTTTCACTTCTCTCTTTTTTTACAGTATTTTTTTATTCTTCTTCTTCTATTACAATTTATTTGCCAAAATTTAAACAAAAATTAGATAATAGACAAGAAAAAACCAGCAGCAATGGAAGCCTTCTCCTCAACACCACCACCACAACCATTCTAGAATTATGATCTCATCCAAGCAATAGATGGACGGCTGGAAGATGAATACAGGTGGTGATCGAGAATGATTTTGATTAACGAATAATAGTAATAATGATAATGAAAATAACAATTTATAAAAATATATTAACATGATGTTGCCAGCAATTAAAAGGCTCATCATAATTAAATAGACAAAGTGGACAATTAATATCTAAAACAAATTTAGATTCAAAGCAGACAGAAAAATCATCCTAGTCGTGCCATCGATGGCCTGTAAAAATTGATCGTCAGCCGCCAACAACCATGGACAATATACAATGGATTGATCATCCATTTAATCACACACACAACATCTGCATTGTGGTCATCTGCATACAAAGTGTTTAGTTTGTTTCGTTTGATATGATTCCAGCAAAATGATTTCCTGATCCTAGCCTGAAACCCCACCTTTTACTGGGTGGATTCTGTTTCTTGGTATGTGTTTCCATATAAATATTATTATTTTATGGTTGAAAGTCTAAGTGTATGTGTATCCGGATTCAAATCTGTTGTTGTTGTTGTTGTTGTTGGCACCATTGTTGTCGATGGCGAGGATGATGATTTTTAGGGAAAAAAAGACAAGACCTCTTGAATCCTCATCCCGAATGGAGAGAAGTGTTCCACCGTCTTTAAGATTAACAGACACACGCCAACAGCTAACAATGCAGATGATTTAGATTGGTTGCGACCAACACAAAAGCATGCAAGCAAACAACATAAATGACAAAAAAAACCAAAACCAAAGTAAAAAAATAATTTTTCAAAATAAAATGCATGAAAAACAAACATGGAACAATTCTCCTGCCCTTTTGCTTGTATCTTCTCTCTTCTGCTCTGTGTCTCTCTATTTCTCTATCGTACTTGTTCTGTAAAAAAAACTGCAGACCCGCACCATATTTCCATTTCGCATTGTGAATCGAGCTCGGACCGGACTCGACCAACATTCCCTAAAACAGAAATAACAATAGACGTTGGTCAGAGCCAGCCGAAAAAAGCTTCTAAAAGAGAGAGAATTTCGATTTTGATAACGGTCATTGAATATAATTAACAATTGTTGTTGTTTTTTTTGCGTTTTTATTGTTAAATTATAATAATAATTCATTTCCAACAACGAAAAACCGCGAAAAATCCAAAAAATAAAGGTGTTAGACCTGTATTTTTAAAAAGACATAAATGTATGTGATGATGGCCATTCTCCGTCGCCACAGGTTTTCTCTTATTTCGGAGGATTGTGAAAGCCGAATGTTCAATAACATTTGGATAATAAAAGAGATCTAGAGCAGAGGGGAGCAACCTTTTTAATCAACGGGCCAATTTAAATTTGAAAATTTTTTAGCGGACTGCGCATAAAGTGGTGTAGAAAATCCTAGATCAACCCACAGCAGAACAGAAATGCAGCTTCGTCTCCTGTTTATTAGTGTGCCTCTTAAACAGTTCAACTCATTGCATTGGACAAATCAGAGAGAGGAATACACCTTCTTCTCCTGTTTATAGTGTGCCTCGTCATCAGGTCTGGACCAATCAGAGAGGAACAATGCTTCGTATATTGCTTAGAAATGCTTGGTAGGCCGCACAAAATGTTTGATGGGCGGGTTGAGGGTTGCCCACTCCTGATTTTGCGAATAGGCATCATGACCATCAAATGTAACCACCACCACCACCATGGGCTTAGGGAGGTTTTTCGCAAAGCAGGCTCTCTAAAACCGTTTTCGAAATCGAAACTTTGTCGCACGTTTTAGATAAAGAATCCGGATCGTGGATTTGTTTGAAATTTCCACAACTGTTCTTTAATTAATTTACAATACAATTTCATTACTCTTTGGATGGCAACAAAACGCACCACACAGGTATTACATTTATCAGGAGGAGCCAAATGATCATCAACCATCGTCAGCCATCATCATCAGGGCCCTTTACCGTGTTCTCGTTTTATTACCTGCGTGTGTGTGTGTGTTATTGTGTTGGCTATCCGGCAAAACACCTGTTATACATGCGAATGAATGGAATAGGAATAGGAATGAATGGTTTAGAGTTTGTTGAATAGTCATCAACAGCAACCATGATGCTGAAGTCGTCGACGATCTTGTCTGGGAGAATTGATATGTGAAAATACATGAGAGACAGAGAAAGAGAGAAACGAATGGATGGATGTATGGATGGATGGATGGATGGATGGATAGATGGATGAATGAATGGTTGGTTGGTTGGTTGGAAAGAGAAGTTGTGTGTGTGTGTTTCAAAAGTCTCGGGTAAAGGCGACAAGCAAGTCAGTCCTTCATTCATTTTCAGTTTGAATAAAATAACTGGTCGGTCGATGTTCTTGGCAAGCTTAGTTTTGGTTTTGGTCTCAAAATCATTCCATTATAAAACCACCGCCGCTGCCATATCATCATCTAATGAAAACTTGGCGCGCTTGTTCCTGGCGACCAATCCGAACACAACATGGACAGGAGAAAACTGGTGTCCTAACCAACATCAACGGCGACGACTTCCACCATCAACAACAACAACAACAACTAAAACGATAATACCCGAAACACAACAGTGGAAGCGGTGATTGTTCTTCTAGAAGTTTGGTAAATGTTGTTTTCTTTTTGCTTCTTCATTCTTTTATTATACCTTTTTTTCGATGCACGGTTTCTTCCTCTGTTTTCTTGTTTTGGTGGCCATTCACTTCTTCTTCTTCTTCTTCTTCGCACCATCCATCCATCCATCCATCTATCCAACTAACTAACCAACCAACCAACCATTCTTCTCAGCAAATCACATAGTGTTGTTTAATGTATATTTGTGTGATATGTGACCATCATACGGTCGTCTAGGTTGATGCCAAGTTCTTTTGTTTTTTCTTGCAGCACCATTCTTTGTTGTCCCACCATCATCACAATTATTTTTGTCTCATTGCAATCTTGGGATCATTATCAACTACCAAAAGATAGCTTGCATAACAAGAGCAATGGTGCCAGCATCCATCCGGTTATCTCAATTCTCAAGATATTATTAATTTATAATCGTTTTAAAATACACAGCAATTTAAAGCATCTTCTGACGAAATTAAACTACATCGTCGTAGCAATATTTATCATCTTTGGAACAACAACGACGACGACGACGCAAAAACTTTGTCACATCAAAGATTTTCCGACCATTGCTTTATGGCCAGCACTACCAATAGGGCGTCTTTGTAATTATAAATCTAGTCGATATATTATACCCGCAAACAACAAACAATCTGTTACCACCGACAGATCGGAACAATAGAAGACAGCAAAGAACAACCAACAACAATCACAGAAACAGCAAAAAAAAAAGAATCTTTCCATTCTATTCATTCATCATCCCAAAAACCTTGTGCCACATTCAGCAACCAAAAGCCAGAGCATTTGATCGAACCAACCATGAGAATGTAAGTTTGATGATGATCTTTTAAAAATAGTATTGATTGAATGTATTTGTATTCGATGATTAGTATTCGATGATGATGATGATGTTGTACTTGTGTTTGATTCTATTCTGGTACCATTAACGCTACCAGAACATGACCAATCATTGGTTGGCGTTAATTAACCATCATCATCAACAAAAAACAGTCGGAAGGTTCATTTACCGATCATATAAAAGGATCGAGCATACTATTAGAACCCCGAAGATTTTCGTTGTTATCCAACATGCTCGATGATTGTTGTAAGCCGATATATTCGATGCACGATGATCATTATGAATCATAAATATACCACATATAGTTACGCACACCATATATCTCGTTTTCGCGCGCGCCAACATCAAATGCTTAATTGCAACATCAGACATTTATTTTTCTTCAAATTTCAGGCTTCAAGGAAAAAAGATGTGTTAGTTATCGGTCCTGATGGTGATGGTTCTTCTATTTTTACATTTTTCCCTTTACATCATCCACACTTATATCCAATAATGTGGTTGTGTTCCAAAACCAATGATGAAGATGATTTACTCTTTTTCTCTCACGCACTTGCACATTCCTATTTCTTGGAATGATCAGCTTTCTGGAAGCGTCCATCCAGCCAAAACCTTTCGAAATTTTTGAGCTATCTGACCGTTGTTCTTGTCGTTGATTGGATGTTTGTATTACCGGTAATGATGATCATCATCATCATCATCATCATCATGATGGTAATGATGATCATCATCATCTAGGTAGTCATTTTATCTCCATCACTAATATATTTTTAAATTGAAACTTTTTGAAAAAAAATTCGAAACAGAACGGACAACGACTATGACCACTGCTCAATTGCTTTATGATGCATTTTCTTGTTCGGATATTGTTTTCAATAATGAGTTTGGCAGAGAGACTTTCAATCGGATACGCTAAAAGTAAATGAACCTAAAGGATTATGGCACAAATAGATGATGATGAAGAAGTGTGTTATCTATCAAGCCGTTGTAATACGGATGCACCCGATTATCTCATGGTAATATTGCGTAGGATTAGTTTGTTTGTATATCTTTATGATAGACGTTCGGAAAAGATCAAATCCAGATCTGCAAACACATAAATTTTAAATGCAAAGCAGATCCATTAGATTACATACAATCCAACCATCATCATCAACAAACGGAAGATCAACAGGTGGTTAAGGTGACAATTTTCAATGAAAATCAAAACTTTTGAAAAGCAACCAATGTTTTCTCGTGTGTGTGTGTAAGTGTATGACCTTATCAATCCATGCTAAGACTCTTAAAAATCATTGAAAGCTCAACAGCTTGTTCCGTATGCTGTAATGGAAAGAAAAACGAACAGAAAAATATCAATCCTGACCTTATGATGCTGATGGTCATCATAAGGTTATTACGATTATTATTATTATTATTATTATTATTATTATTATTATTAGGGAAACGAAACGCTTTTTTCATTACGCAACCATCGTACCGTTATTACATTATTTGAATATTTGAATTGGATTCGCATTCAACAACCAATATTAGTTTTCCAGTATATTCGATTTCATTCCATTATGATGTCTGTACTTGGTCCTAAGGTTTGAGGGATTTTTCCCCATCAAATTTATGATCCAATTGTGTTTAGGCACACACCCACACCGTGCAATGTTCACTTGAAAAGTGTTCGCAGGGAATGTGCCAAAAAAAACGAAGGCTTTACAAATTATGAAAAAAAGTAGTTGCCAAAAGTCTCAGGCATGCATGAATGGTGCGCACATGCTTACCTGAGATGATAATAAGCTTCTTAAATGGAAATTAAATATCCTCCTGCCAGGTAGTCCGTTTTGGTTGATCTTATTAATAGTGGTGGTAGGTGTTGCTAATCTACTTTCACGATTTTCATGAGATACACAAATTTTTTTCCGGCAAGAATTTTCCGGACAAAACGAAAAAACCACCCATGTCTATATTTGAATAAAAAGCGCGCTCTGATGCGTTGCACATTATTTGGATCCAATGTATTTTGCCCCATTTGGGAACGAAAAAAAATGTTGATTATAAGGAATTAATTAACATTATCTGTCTAACAGATACACGGAAGAGAAGATCCAGAAAAACAACACAACGACCCCGACCACCACGATTTCGGGAACAAGGATCGGACATCAAAATGGTTACGGAAACGTTAGCAACACCAACAGCAGCAACAGCAACAACAACAACAACAATAATATCAACATCAACATTAATAATCACCAATCACCAATGTCACCATGTTCAACATCATCGATATGCACATCATCCAATTGTTCGACCACTTCATCAATTGAATCTTCATCTGAAACCCCGCCACCATCAAGACAGGGAACAGTATACGAGTTGTCGAATGGTGCCAGTATCAATCGCGTGAACATACCGATTGTATTCAATAAGAATAGGCCCAACATTAGCATGTATAAATTTGTTAAAACCAAAGGCAAACAAGCCACCAAAGAATGCCAAAATGGTGCTGGAACGTTTCGTGTTTCGGGTTCCAATCAGTATTTTGATAATAATAATGGTGATTACGTTCTAAAGCCACCAATCTACGTGACAAGCAATCATAATTTTTATAAGAAACGTATTTCAGCATTCGATAAGATCCAAGAAGAAATTAAAGAAATGAAATTAAGAGAAGATGAACTAAGGTAAACTCGCTTCAAACAAGTTGAACTAAATTATTTTTTTTTGCACAATCAGCATTTAATTCATAATCAACATATTCTAATTACATAATTATCATTCTATTCTTTTGGCTCGACAACCTTGTTGACCGAACAATGGTAGATGTCAACGAATAAGGGGCATATCGTATCCAAATTTGAATAGCATTTGCGATGAAGATTTCAACAGTGATGATCAAACCATTGAATCCAGTGAGGAGAATAAAGATTCATTCCATAGCAGATGTAGCAGTAATCCAGATCTGTTGAATGGTCTTCAACGAGACACGTTGACCATTGAAATCGATCCTCAATCACCAACAATGGATGATTCGGATGAATGTGTATGTTTGCCGGTGTGAATTGATCTAATTGTTTGGAAATTTTTTCCATTCTCGGTTTTTTTTTGTCTCGAACAGGCACTGAGGATTGGTGGACCACGCCGTAAGATACCACTGATTGCCATTTGGGAGCAAAAAATTCAAGAAAAAAGCAAAATTGAATGATGATTGTTTGAATCAGTTCAATGATTGTTTGCTGGACGTCCTGGTCGATTTTTCGTCGATTGTTCTGATTGTTTTTAAATTATCATTATTATCTTTGTTTGATTTCAACAAGCTATGCCTCGCCATGGTTTGGGATATAGAGGATTTTGGATTATTTCAAATCAACTCTATTGATTAACATCATTGTTTTTTTGATATTAATTTTTGATTGTTTTCAAATACAAAATTAAGGTATTTTGAGCTTCAATTTGGCGCTTCTCTTTTTTCTCTACCGGTACACCGGTAAGATCCAGCAAAAACTGCGATTTTTTTTTGTCGATTTGTTATCACATTGTCAATTTAGAACTAGGAAACGGACAGAAAGCTAAATTTAAAAGAATTTTATCTTGAATCTGGTCGAAATCAAGTATTTTATTCAATTTCACAAATAATTAATTGAAATTTAAGCTAAATTAAACGGATGGAAATTGTCTGATTTGGACAAAATCTAATCCCGTAGCACAGTAATCTGTTTTCTAATGTTGAAATAACAACAGACACACACACACACATTTTCCCAGGAGCTTTTCCTCAGAAATTCGCGTTTCCCGTTTTTTCGAAATCTAATCTAATCTGGATTGCTAAGTATCCGAAGCGAACATTTTCTTTCCATACGGTTTGTCCTCCGATACATCACCACCACCACCACCACCACCACCAACAACAGCAACAGACGCGGCAGAGTTTTTTCCACCATTAGGCCAATCTTCTTCACATGAAGCATTGCTACAATGATTAAACGACCAAAAAAAAAAGAGGAAATAGGAACAAAATTATCGAAAATTGGTCGTTCAATTCGATCTCGAAACCTCGAAACCGAACTGTGGTAATTGGACATCTATCTGATTGGGATCAGTATTACTTGTTAGCATCCACTTGTAGACTTTGATGATGATGATTATCATTTTGATTGGAACCATGTTTCATGCAATGACTATCATTGGTTTGGTTGGATTTAAACCAATGATTTATTTTATATTTAAGCTGTCGTTTTCTATTAAATTTGATTTGATTTAAATAATCCCCCTGTGTTAACTCATTACGACCATGATCGTTATTATCATTGCCGTGGTTGTTGTTGTTACCATCACTCAAAATAATTTGCTGAGCATTCGGAACAGCCAAAGACGTAATCACAGAGTTGGATGGTGTTGTTGGACAATTCTGTGATTGAGTATCATCAGCAATATCATTGCTATGGTTGTCGTTGTTATTCTTGTCACTGTTGTTAACATTATCGATTTCATTTCTCTTTTTAATCGCTGCTGATTGGATGGTTGAATCCGGATAATAAACAGTTACTGGTGAAACAGATCCATCATTGTTGAGTATCTGACACTTGACAATGGTTACCGGTTGTAATGGATTACGATTGTTATTGACCATATCATAGTTAATATTTTCATTGATTATGTGCGATCCAAGGCGCACGTCCACATCATTGGTCGACAAAGAATTCCAAAGGAAGCTCTGTTTTCTATAAGCATGCACAGAACGAATAAATTTGATTGATTTGATTAATTTAGTAATGTTATAAACTAAAATCCAATGCTATCAAATCGGTTCAATCTTTTTGGCCAGGCAAAACAAACTTTGTGCTTTTCGGTGATTTTTCCAAACCACTTTCTCACACACGTACATTCACATTCACAAAAAGATTGTGTACAAATCAAAGAGATACTATCCTTGCTGCACCAACTGTTGCTCAACAGTTCTTGGGTTTTGAAACAGTTTTTTTTCTCGTTCAAATAACAGGTTGCAGAAGCATGCTTTTCACGCGTACAGAAACTAGATAATTCTTACAATTCAAGCCATTTTTGTTGATAGCCCACGATTGATCCTGGTCGGCATATTCGAACCCAAGCAATTGCTTCAAGTGCGGTGAATTTCATGTGTTTCATCAGGTAACAAGCGATCATTGTTCCGGTTCTGCCTAGGCCAGCTTTACAATGAACAGCCACGGCTCCGGTTTCCGTTTCGGTGATTCGTAAAAATTCATCAAGTATCTGATCACTGGGCACGCCACCATCAACAAAAATCAGATTAAAGTGTTTGAAACCTTTATTGGTGAACACTTTTGGATCGTAACGACTTTTGTTCAAACGTATTATGGTTGCAATATTGTTTTTACGAAAATAATTTATGTACAGCTTAACATAATGATTTGATGAATCGGAATATGTTTGTGGATCACAGAATGCGATGAACTTTTCCGGTATTATCCAATTCAGGTCACCATTCTCCACTTTTTCGTAGAACAAGTATTCATTGAGATTGAATTTATCAAAATTCAATATTTTCTGTTTTAATGCCTAACATTCAAACCAAATGGAGATTGGGATTAACATGGGAAAAATGGTCATTAGCCGAAAAAAATCATTGATCTTCATAGGTGCTTGGTATGGCCAGGTACCTTGTGGATAGCATTGAAACAATCTTCAAGATGAAGATAATGTTCGCTCATGTCGAAACCGGCATCAACGAATGCAGTGAATGTTTTATATGCAACATAACTGGTGGAAAATTCTTTGAGAAGTGATATAACATCATCGGGCCGTAGATGATGATAAATTATCTAGATTATTCATGGAATAAATTAATCATTTTTCGATTATGTATTTTATGATACATTTATTACATACGCAATAGGAACCAACTAGGTAGGCGGCATTAACTCTTTTGAATCTGTTGGTGGTCGTCAAATGAACGATGGTTTTGTTTCGCTGCATACAAACAATCAAGGAGAGACAGATAAAAAATGAATTCAAATGTATTGTCTATAAGTTGGTCGAATTAAATCTATAAACTACGTGTGATGCTCGTATTCACCTGCAAATGAGAATTCATCTTTTTACAATATTTATACAACATGCCCAAATTTAATGGACCAAAATCATGATTAAATCTAAGCAATTATAAACAGAGATCAATCAAAGGATCGCCAAACTGCACTTTCCATCATATTTACGGTTGGTAAAGAAGCTCTTTATCAAAATTAACAAAACAATGGATGGAATCACTTTTTTTGAGAAAAAAATTCAAATTCACTTCAGAAACTGTGGCAAAGTATAATCGATCTTTTATAAATTCACTAAAATGCAATGAACGTTCTTTCAGACAATCCAACAGTGTGATCATGTTGCCGGATGTCGATGCTTGATGCATGTTGATGTTCTGGTTTCTGGTGTTCATCCTTGATTAAATTTCATATTCATTCATATTCCATATTCATTTCGTTCAGAAAACTAATAAGATGTGTGGATTAATGTGGCCAATGTCAAAAGGAAAAAAATAATAACAACAACAGCAACGACCAAAGAAGGATGAAACCATTGGAATCCTGTTTCATGGTGAATGTGTTTGTTGAGACCTTTTTCCTTGTTATATTGTGTAGAGAGACGCCTTAAACTATTCTTGTTCTTCGATTCCCGTTTCAAGTTCACGATCCAACCAACACTGTCCATTCCTTTACTTCTTCCATAACATTCGGGCTCGAATCGGGCGGATGGCAACCGCACAGGGAATTCGCGCAAAAGCACATTTCAAAGAATTTTCTGTTCTCATTCTACAGTGATATAGTGATCAAAGCTCAGCTCTACTCAGCATATAGTGGTTTGGCGAATATTCGGGTGGTGAATATAATCATTTTAGCATTGCCGTATGCACGCGAATTTCAAATAATCATAAATTTGTCTTAAATTTCAAAATTTTGTATTCACAAATAAATAATACAACCGATCTTGATTATCTTGAATAAATCTAAAACTATAATTCAGAGGAAAACAATTACTGGACTAAGATTTGAAACCAAAGAAAAAAAATACAGACACGGAAACAAATCATTATTTACAAGAAACAATTAAATTATGATTTTCAAATCACCAGCATGATGGAGACTAAGGTTATTCTTCAACACCAGTCAAAATGAGACCTTTAGATTTAGGATTTTCAAAACGATCTGGAGTACTGATCGACATTAATGCTCGTATTCCGCAATAAAGTATCAACACCAATAGTAGACAGACAATTATACTGGACAATATTGGCAATGTTAACCAAACAGCACAATCAAAACTTTCTTCAAACATATTGGAGCTTGATTCTTTGACGAATGGCTGAATTTGAAAACGATCAAATGTTAATTTGACAGGCGATGTTTCATCTATGATGAGGGCCGAACATCAGATATAAATTAATTAAAACTCATGGGAATATTATATTTTCAACTTTGGCATACCATAGGTATAGTTTTTGCCCAATTTATAAACTTGCTTCGAGCAACTGTATGAAAATCCATCTTCAGATGTTGTGCTTATATTTTTGCTGGACCATTCATCTGTTCCATCTTCCACTTTGATGGAGGATATTTGCCACATCATTCTGTCAATGGAGCCAAAATTCAATTTTTTGGAGATTATTCTAAAACAATAAAACTTACGATTTCAGAAATTCAAACGAAATTTCCAGTTTGAGATTCTTTTTTATTGCATCATTATCCATGTTGATTTCAATAGATTTCGCTCGATTTACCTTACTTTTAGCCTTGGTAGAGTCACATTCGCCGTTTGTAACGCTGAAAACCTCGAAAGACCACGTTGTTGGTTTATTACTGACCATTAAAGTCAAGCTAATTTTTTTGAAATAAGCATATATACACGGGTCTGTGGGAGGAAATTGCAAAACTTTGACGGCATCAGCATTTTTATCAGTTGTTTGACGACGATGGCGTGATTTTTCTTCAACCAATTCATAGCGACCATTGTTTTTGCCGGTCAATACGAAAATAATCGGTCCACTTTGATTGAATCGTTCCACATAAGATTCAATGATTGGTTCATTTTCTTCTAATGTCTTACCATCTAGTTGGATATAATTGTCCAATTTTTCATATACGGTTGGTTCGTATTGGGAATGGGGAAAAAACATCTGATAAAAGAGAGAATCAATTATAGTGAATAGATTGGAAAATTGAAACAAATACCGCATTGTTTTCATCGAACAATTTCGATATGAATGGCAGTTTGGCATGGGAGAATTGTTCAACATCAAGATCATTCTGTATGAAAGCAACAGTGGGTATTTGATTGCTTCGATCAAAATTCAACAAATCTCCAGGATAGATATCATCCATAAATGATCGAGAAGACTGTGGCATCAAAGACGATTCACCACTGAACCACAACATTGCTGGAACTTTGGTGGCCAGATGAACACCGGGCAAAAAAGTGCCCAAAAAGAATGACCAGAAGATAAATGTTGGAATGTAACGCATAAACATGATTCGATTCTGTTGCAGGATTTAGTTGGAATTTATTCAGAAGAAAAACTGATCATCAATCGTGTCTGGTTCAACAAACAAACGCCCAACAACTAAAAACAGCTGTTTTTTGCACCAATAGAGCAGGGGCCATCCAATGACATGATGTTTATCATATGCGGACATCAAAATCGGCACGATAATTTTGAATAATAAACTCTTGCTTTCAGTTTATCGTAAAATAATAGCCGGAATGGAAATGTTCAATTTGTCAATTTAATGCAGTATAACTTGCGACAATGTGACTAGAGAATAGTGTTACAAAGTGGGCCTACGTGATTTTTCGGTCATACATTGTTTGTGAAAGTGCTGGGTCAAGTGTATTTTTTTTTCTCAGGCAAACTGTATACAGTGTGTGCTTGGTCAAAACAATCTCTAGCCCAGCGCCATTCTGGCTCATAATTGACCAACTTTTTTCTTCTGGTTTTATTTTTTAGAATGCTTGATTTTGATTGGTGTAAAAATCATTTGATATTTTAACAATTATTTTGTTTACAAACATGGCAAATTTTTTATCAATGTGATTCTTCTTTATTCTTCTTAATTCTTTATCGGCCAGTACAAATTCCTAGTCCTGAATTAAATTTTATGTTTGTTTGTTTGTTTGTTTTTTCGTCGATCAATGATATTCCACGGAAAATGAATAAACAAGTTGAAACCCCCGCACCGGCCATCCCGAAAATCATGGTCTTCAGACCGACCTTAGAGGAGATGAAAGATTTCGCCAAATACATTGATTACATGGAGTCTCAAGGGGCTCATCATGCTGGTCTTGCCAAGGTTTGTTTTCATTTTTTGTTGTATTTCGATGATAAATGAATTAAGGTGATTATCAATCATCTGCTTGTAAAGATAATTCCCCCACCCGAATGGATTCCGAGAAAATCTGGCTACGATAATATCAATAGAATAATGATTAGAGAACCAATTGAACAAAAAGTAGAAGGAGGACAAGGCATGTATCATTTATTGAACATGCAACGCCGTGATTTGAGTGTGAAGGAATTCAAAAAAATGGCCAATTCACCTAGATATGCCCCACCAGAATACTTTGATTATGCAGAATTAGAGAGGATATATTGGAAAAATATCCCATACAATCCACCAATTTATGGTGCCGATCTACCAGGAACATTGACTGATCCGGATTGTGAAGAATTTAATATAAATAAGCTCAACACAATTTTAGACATTGTTTGTACCAGTTATGGCATCACAATCAAGGGCGTCAATACTGCATACCTTTATTTCGGCATGTGGAAATCTACGTTCGGCTGGCACACTGAAGACGTTGATCTTTACAGTATTAATTATTTACATTTTGGTGCTCCAAAATCTTGGTATTGTGTTCCACCGAAATATGGCCGAAAGCTTGAAAAAGCTGCCAGTGGTAATTTATTTACGAATATTGTTTTCGATAATTTTCGAAAAAAATTAAGAAAAATCACCATTTTTTTGCTAATCCCACACTTTATTCAGAAATCTTCCGAGATCAATATGAAGAGTGTCCAGTGTTTTTACGGCATAAAATGACAATGATTTCTCCTCAAATATTGAGTAAATATTCGATACCGTACTTGAAGATTACCCAGGAAGAAAGAGAATTCATGATCACATTTCCTTATGCATATCATGCTGGTTACAACCATGGATGGAATTGTGCTGAATCAACTAATTTCGCCATGCCTCGTTGGATAGAGTTTGGCAAACGCGCTAATCTGGTATGTTTTTGTTTTGTTTTGTCATTTTTGATAAAATACTTTAGTCTAA
Source organism: Amerodectes protonotaria (assembly GCA_025882695.1). Lineage (NCBI taxonomy): Eukaryota > Metazoa > Arthropoda > Arachnida > Sarcoptiformes > Proctophyllodidae > Amerodectes > Amerodectes protonotaria. The sequence continues at coordinate 9,754 of JAOZJS010000126.1, read as the reverse complement.
TATTGAAACTTTAAAAAAATCCAGTGTAATTGTACAACAGATGCTGTCAAAATTAATATGGATGTTTTTGTTAAAAAATTTCAACCAGAACGTTATGAGGATTGGCTGGCTGGAATAGATATTGGACCCGATCCAAAAGATCCAACCAATATTTGTGCTGCACCAGCCCCATTGGTTCAACATTGTCTGAGCAAAACGTAAATCCATAAATTTTTTCCATAAAGTTTCCAAAATTAATTTTTCTTCTCATTATTTTAGGACGAAATCCAAGCGCCAACTTTGTCATAAACCGAAAGAATTTAAAGATTTTGAATTTTTCAGCGAAAATGATCTCAAACATGAAAATGATGCCGATTTTGTCAACAATAATGGCTGCAAAAATAATTTTAAATCAAAACGAAAAAAATCAAAAACACACCATATAGAAACAATTCCCAATGAAATTAGAAATACAAATTGTTGTGATCCAGATGATGTTGTTGTTTCAAATAATCTTGAAAACAATAATAATGATGGTCAATCGGTAATGAAAGATGCTCATAAACTTAAGCTACAAATTTTTGGCGCAGAAAATTTCGATTCCAATTATGAGGTAAAGAAAATTAGTGAAAAGAAAATACAATAATTCTTTTTTTCTCCGGTATATTTAGCCAATAACATCATTGAATGAATTATCTGGACGTACATTGCAATACACTGAGAATCCAAAAGCATTTGAGGATGAAGTAAAATTCAATTATTTTTCCTCGCTAATCGAACCATTTTGCTCGATCTGTATACTATTGCGTTTATTTGAATTTTATGAAGATTTGTCAAAAGTTAATTTGAATCTCAAGCCTCCGAAAAATAGTCAAGTTTTGATACCTAAATCTGTATTAATATCCAAAATCAAACAACCTATCTACCTTGATCATTTGATCAAACAATCAGACTTGTTGATTTGTACCATATGCAAACTTTGTGTTCATACAAGTTAGTTATGTCTTTTGGTTAAATTGATCCAAATTTATTCAATAATCTTTGTTTTTTGATGATTTTTTCCACAGCTTGTTATGGCATTGATGAAATGGTCGATCCAGAACAATGGAAATGTGATCGTTGTTTGATCAACGATCAAGAGGCAGCTTGTTGCCTGTGTCCTTTGCGTGGTGGGGCACTCAAAATGACCACTTGCAATCAATGGGCTCATTTGACTTGTGCCATCGTATTGAATAACATTAAAATAGAAAATGATGCACTGATGAAACCTATCGATATAACTGCTGTTCAGCCATTTTTAGATAGTGATCGAATCGTAAGTGTTGATTTGTGAATTTTTTTCCTCTAGAAAAATTTTCTAAATTTTTTCCCGAACAATTCTTGCAGCCTTGTTGTTTTTGTTTGCAAAAATCTAATTACGGTAACATATCCAACTACATAATTGGTTGTTGCACCAGATGTAATGGCGGTAATTCTTGTTCCGAACATTTTCATGTAACCTGTGCATATCGTGAAGGAGTGTTGTTTGAACTAAATGATAATTTAACATCGTTCAAATTGACTTGCAAAAAATGTCAAACAATTAGGATTAATCGCGGAAAAGAATTTATGCATCGTACCATTGATATTGAAACAGGAATGAGAGTTATTGCTAAATATAACAGCCAATATGCATTCGCCAAAGTGATAGACAAATATGATGAACTATTTCATCACGTGAATTTTGTTGATAATTCCTTTGCCAACAATATCCGCGCTACTGATATATTGGTGAGTTCAATACATACATGCCTAATGTTGATTATTCACCATATTCTTTACGTTCTTAATTTGAAGAATCGAGATTGTGAAAAAGAACGTCCAATGATTGGCGACTTAGTGGAGGTGATCTGGAACAAAGAACAATTGCATGGAAAATATGCTGGTTGTTCTGTATCGCGACGTTATAATCTTTTATTTGATAATGGAGTTCAATTATCCCTGAAACGCAATGATCTATTTTTGTTGAATGAAAGCTTGCCAAAACGTGTTCTCAATAAATTTACCAATGACCTTAAATGTATCGAATGACCACATTGGAATTGTTTTTATAATGCATGCATTCAAACAGCTACAGCCCGAAAATCCTCCTAATTATTATGTTATATTTATAATGTTTTGATGTAAATGATTTAACTAACTATAAATACAATTATTTTATCAATTTGAAAAAAAATCCACAAATAAAGGATCCAATATTGTATAGAAGAGATATTCTTTCTAATGCGGTCCAACAGCTATTTGACCATGCGCCAGGATTCGGCATTTGGATTACCCAAACATTCTGTGCATTAACCACTATCAATTCTAGCTTCAAAGAGTTTCCGGATTTAGTGCGAATACAATCAGTCATCTTCTATCTAATGTTAAGTTTTTATGCTTTGCACAAAGGATTAACAGCGCGTAAAGCGTGGCAACGGCCGTTCAGTTTTGCATTACTAGTGATGGTTCGTGTGATTTGTTTTATGGTCCGGATTAAAACACATCGGTGTAATAAATTTTCACCATCCAATAATGATGATAAAATCTACATTCATGTTATTGGGCAAGAATTATGGCCCATTATTGGTGCCATTATAGCCGTTTTGCGGATACCCGAACGATTTTTTCCGGGTAAATTTGATTTTTTCCTCAACAGCCACAACATAATGCATTGTCTGGTGGTGTTGGGTGGTTTCCACATGCATATGGCCTTTTTAAATGACATCCAATATTTTCTTTCAGAATCATCTTGTTAGCACAGACTTTCACGAGAAATTGCATCTTGTTGTTAGATATAAATAATTCTTATTTAATCTTTTGGCTTGTTAAAATATCATTCAATCATCCAACCAACGTCATATTTAAATTATTTGGAAAATTTTTCACTTTTTCAGGAAGGGAGAGGGAGAGAAAGCGGAGATAAAAACAAAAAATAAAATAAAACCTATCAGACTGTTACAAATGAAAATTTAAAAAAATTGTCACAATTATATTTAAAATTTGTAATAAAATAAAAGCAATCAACAACGGAGCATATATTTTAAAATATCTTCATTATGTAATAATATGGAACCAGTCGAGTCGATATCATCTTCATCGTCATCTTTGTCCTTGCGAAAAAAAGATCCACAGAAAAAAATAGACTTAGGATTGCAGATTGAAATGTTTCAAAAGAAAAAAATAATCGAAGACATCATCATCATCATCATCAAATAATAATAATTTTAAAAAAGAGAGAGAGAGAGAGACAAGTGGACTGGACAAAATTTGTTCAGTATGAAAAGATTGCCGGTAACAAAAAAAAAATTGCATAATTTCAAAAAAAAATCATCCGGAATTGGTTCCAAAATTAAAAAATAGAGAAAATAAAATCCTCATAAATACAATTCAATAAATATCGGTGTTCATTGAAAATAATCAGAGCAAAAAAATTGATAAGAGAGATAGCACACAAGAACAAAGAGAAACTTTGTGATTGATGGACAAATGTAATTAGAATCATTGTTCATTGGAATCGGTTCAACCATAATAATCACCATTGATTGCCCAATACATGATTGATGATTACCGCAATGATCAATGAGATGATTGTGAATACGGTCACAAGAATTAATGCATATCCTTGATCAGTGGACACTACCACACCAACTGGATTTAGCAAATCGTTGGCCGATGTAGATGACGATTGTTGATTTTTCTGTTTTTCCTGTTCAATATTCTGCTGTTGTTGTTGCAATTGTTGTTGCTGTTGTAAGATAAGCTGCTGCTGTTGTGTAACTTGTTGATGTAACTGTTTATTAGTTCTACGTCCGCTTTTATTAAAACTACCAGGTGTGCTTTCAGGTGTTAACACACTGAGAATATTGCTGACCAGCCATGATGTTTCGGTACTTGTACGAACACGAAACGTGTATTCATGTTGTGCTTGTAAATGATTGACACGGCAACTTGTATTCGGTCCTTGATATGCCATACGTGTGGTGCTAGAATTGTCTTCATTTGATTGATTATTCAAAGACAAATCCACAATATAATGACGCTTCTGTCTATTTGGATTGTTTTGCTGTTCATCTGGCTGATTGAATTGCCATTTTAATTTTGCCGAACTTGATGTGACATTCGTACAGCTCAAAGTTAGCGCTTCAATCTTGGGCAACAAATGTTTGGGCGAACGAGATTGACTGGACGAAACAGATTGATCTTTTTGTTGGTTCTCATTTTCATCCGACTCGGATTCTGTTTTATCTGTTTCTATTGGTTCCGAACCAGAATTAGAATCAGGTAAATCAAGCAAACGATCCAAGTGGCCATTGGCAATGGACAGTTTGCCATTCTTGTTATTATCGTTATTGTTGGGGCTTTTAGTTGTGGATACGTTCGACCAATAAGTTTCCTCATCATTAGCTTCTGTAACATTATATTGGTTATCGAGTTTTTGGTTATTAAAAGTTTTTTCATTAGATGAATCCACCTCTAACAAAATATCATTGGTTTCGTCATCGTCATCAATGATTTCATTGAGAACAATAATTGGTTGTGTTGAATTGCTTGTTTTTTGGTCCTTTTGTTGATTAGTTTCAAAATTTGAATTCAAATCATTGGTTTCACAGATGGCTGGTAGACGATCATCATGGCCTTTATCTTTTGTTTGATCTTTGGTTACGGTTTGTTCACTAGTTTTATAAGCTTTCAAATCATGATTCGATTTATCATCATTCTTTTGATTATTTTGTTTATCATCATCTACCACAAAATCGGCAACTTCCTGGACGTCATCTGCATCCTCGTCGCGATTTTGTGATTCATTTGTATCCACAGATTCACTAAGCGATGACTTTTGGGACATGTCCTCCACATCCGCAACATCCCCTTCTTCTGGAGTATAATCAGCCAAATATAAATTTGTTGGCTCCAAATTTAAGCTACTAAATGCTTTTTTATTAGCATATGTATGACCACCGTCGTCTGTCACACCGAATTGGTCATGATGATGATGATGATTTTTGTAATACTTTAAATTTTCACTGACTTGGTCCAAGGTTGATGATGTTTGAGAAATGTGGGAAGAATATGAATTATCATAAGATTTATTATTATTATTATTATTCAAATATTTATCATGGTTGGTTGTTGTTTGATCATATATCGACGACCGATGATGCTGATGGTGATGATGATGATCATAGTGCATTCCACTATTGGCATTATAACGATTATGTGTGGCCAATTTAGGATTGTCCGATTGTGATGATATTTTGGAATAACGATTGGTACTTCCTTTACTTATTCCAGGACTGGTACTATAATAATAATTATTATTAGTACTATTATGGACATCGTAGCTTGAACGTTTATTTGGCGATGAATAATTTCTTGACGACGATCGACGATTTCTTGGATAAGTGGCGGCTGGTGAATGGCTTAGTGGAGGAAACGCCATAGTAGATCCGGGCTGTTGTAACATTTGATTAGCAAACGCAGCAGCTAGATGTGTTCCAGCCGCAGCATTACCCGTGGCATTGACCGATGTTGGTGCATTAGGTATCGGCTGGGCAGCTGTGCCACAAGAATTATTACAACAACAACAATATTGTTGCAAATGATGTTGTTGTTGTTGAGGATTCGAAATAACTGCCGATGCATTGAGAGCTCCACTAGGTGTATTCAGTGCTGACAAGATAATATGCTTCAATGTTCCATGTTCGTCCACTATCTGCTGAATCATATGACCAGGAGGAACCTTGGATTATAAACAAAAACAAAATATATTCAAAAACACAGTGTACACACAAAAACGCGCGCATACAACAAGAGAAAAGTTAATGAAAAAAAAATCCTACAGTCAATCTTTTCTTATTCTAAAATTAATTATCATTCAAACACAACAAAACAACAACAGAACTAAACAAACCTGAACAGGCAATGGCATTGGTGGATAAGCATGTTGAGAAATCATTTTTATTGTGGTCGGACCACGTAGCACTGTTTCGTTGCCATCGAAAAATTGTATGGATACTGATTCACCTGCAGGTGAAAATGAAGAGAAAAACCAAAGTAAAGTTTAAGTAAAACATTTAAACCATTTAAGTAAAACTTTTTTTGTCGAAAATCAAATGAAATAAAATGAAGAATATCTTGTGGAGGCGACACACACACACACACAAACGGTAATAATAACAATAAGAATGAAAATTGAGGACAAATTTTTCTGCAACTATTTTACCTGGATTAACATGTAAATCAACATAATGTGGTGGACCAGGAAGTTGATTGGCTGTGGTGGTTGCCGAGTTCAGCATGATGATGAACTCTTCGTGACGGTGTATGTTCGAAGATTTGTTGTTCAGGTCAAAGTTGCGTTACCGTTACGTTGTTGATAGAAATGGTTTTAAACCAAGAATTCCAGGATTTCCTACAACACAACCAGTGATTGTTGGGGCGATGGAAACATTTTCATTGACGTATCAATAGTTTGAATTTTTTCTGTTTCTGCTGTCTTTGGTTTTAATGTCAATAATTTTTCATCGATGATAACTATGGATTTTGATGATCATCAAATAAATCAATCAATCAAGGTTCGGTGTGTACATTGCGACGATGATGTTGGCGTAGCAAAAATCGAAAAAGTTTAACGATAATCAAGTAAATATCCAATAAAAAATAATGATCATCAATTATTATATCACTCTTGAAGTAGATACTTTTTTCTTGAGACAATTTTTGACGGATAAAATATAATTATATGTTCGATTCGATTTGATATCAAATTTTTTTACGTTTTTTCATTGGCAAATATTTTCAGGATACAAACAGATTTCTTCAATTATAAAAAAATAGAGAATTTTTCTTTTTTTTTCTTCTTCAGATGAAGCACAGATTAACCACATAATGTCAAAAAAGTGACGTCAATTAAGGCCATCCATCCGCACAAAAATCACACAACTTGGTGGTTTGATGCATACCACAATATTCACAAGACGAAAAAAAATATTTGTCGCGGTGATGGCTAGCTACTGGCTATGGATGGTGTTCGACCTAGCTAAAACTAACATTTAGGTGAACAGCTGTTGCACTTCTAAAAGACTAAGAACACAGGTTAACATAATAACAACAACAACAACAAAAACAACATTAGAGCAATTGTCATGCAAAGAATGTTGCTCTGCTCTGTCAGTGGTGGACTGCTGGTTGCTCACCATCCAATAACAAACAAACAAAATATCCAAAATAATGTTGCATCCAATCTCTCTTTCTTTATTTCTGTCTTTGTCTCTCTTTCTTTTCTGTATCTATTTTATGGTGGTTTCAAATTTTTCTTCCAGCAAAGCAAAGATAATAGTGGCGATGGAAAGCGAGAGAGAGAGAGAGAGAGAGAAAGAAAAGTTTCACGTTTTCTTTTTATATGTCAGAAAAAAAAGAAGATTTGAACACTAAGATAAGTCGCAAATAAAAAAAGAATCCATCATCTTAAAGGAAGAACAAAGGGATTTTTGGTAGAATCTTTTTATTCAGGACCAAGCGGATGATGTTGTCAAAGTTGATTTCGTTCGAATTCGAAGGGTTTTTGTTGTTTGCCAACAAAACAAAATAGGAAGATCGATAGGAAGGGTCCAGAGTAATGCATTGAACAGGATAAAATTGCCAACAATCACAACAAATCAAGAGGGGAAAACTACAAAAATTCAAACATCTTCTTCTGGTTTTGTAGAGCACCAAATTCGAGCAGGTGAATTAAATTGAGGATTTGAATATTTTCACCGAAAATAACAAATGAGAGTACATGGATCAACAAACGGATTTTGAAACAAAAAACGTCAAAACGTTGGGTGATGATGTGAAACGATGTGCTGCTTTATTTTTGGTCGGATATGCTTTATTTTTTGGTTAAACTAATATAAAAATAATATATTTGATGTTTGGGTGATAACAATACTAAAACCAAAAAAATGTTGATGTTGGTTGTTGACGTGGCATGCACATATGAACAACGATACAAGCGCGAAACAGTATTATAACTAAATGTCTATGCTCCTCTCCATGTTGTATACAGAAAGCAGAAGCAGTCTCATTTATTATTATTATTATTATTATTATTATGGCATACTGGCATTTTATTTTTTTTTCTGTCAGTGTTATGTCCAATTGTAACATTATTGTTGGCCACTACCACTACGCGGTTTCAACAAACTACTATGCTACTACCTCTCTCTCTCTCTCTGTTTCTATGTTTCACAGTTTCTTTTGGTTTAGTTTAGTGTTCTCTTTTTTTTCTGTTCGTTCAAGAGAAACATACTTTACTTTATTTTCTGGTATATTCGTGAATTTGCTTTGCCGTCGTCGCCGAACAACGATGATGTCATGTGTCGTCAATGTTCCTTGCCACCGCTCCTTGTTTCCAATTCAATATTGTATCATTTGGAAACACTGATCTGTGCCTGTGCACCGAAAAATTTTCACGACAACACACTTACGCAAATAAACACACTCACACACATACATACTTGGTTATTACGCGATTATCCCAGTATAGAATCCTCAAGACATCGGCGGATGTTACCGTACCATTCATTAAATGGTATTTATGTGTTCCATGATTGCGTCATCAGCAGATAAATAAATTAAAATAGAAGGAATTATGGAACACATACGCATACCCACACACGCACTGTTTCGCTTCATCAATCGGCGGAAGTGATATGCGTAGGATTTTAGCCCGACATGCACACTTTGACATTTCAACCAAACACGATTATAAAAGGCATCAGAAGATAGTAAATGCATACGTACCATACGCATACACATAGACACATTTTCATTGAGAAAATTAGCCAACCATTCGAAACACACTGTTCAAGCAGCAGATTGCAGACAGAATCAAAGGATAAAGTTACGGTCCATTTTATACTAGGTAAACATGGCATTTGAAAAATATCCATCATATGCCATATCCCTCTCTATCCCTATCATTCTGCGACAAAAGCTTTAGCCACCAGTTTGGTTTGCTTCAAATGGAATTAATGAAAATAAATTATTATGAAGCAAATAGATTTCAAAAAAAAAAATAGAATAAAATTACTGTTATTGGCCAAAAACTTTCTATTACCAAATCTCTGCTAAACCCATGCTCATTATTTAGATGTGTGCTGTTGCTTTTGTTGCTGCAGCAAAGGTATAATAAATTCGGATTTTTTTTTCGCTGGTTGATATGCACACAGATCCTGCAATGATCATAAATTATTAAGATTTAGTTTTGAAATAATGCAAACATAGTTGAACGAGTTCCGGCACAAACAAACAAATTTTAAGTTTTAATTTTTTTATTCAATTATAAAAAATCATTTGTTGTTGTTTTTTTTGCTTTTAGAATTTATTGAATTGTTTCTTGGAACTGGCCGATTTGGTAACTTTCAATACGTTGAAACGAACTGTCTTGCTCAAAGGCCTACATTCACCGACTGTCACCACATCGCCTAATGCCACATCTCTGTATTGTTGCAAAATACGAAAACAAAATAGGAAAAAATATTAGTTCAACAACATAAACAAACCAAAGCTTGACATATTATAAATGGAATTAGAGTGTCAGTTTTAATAAACGAATTCCTCATGTTAACTTTTGCGTTGTCAGTAGACCGTCGTGTATTATCATCATAAACTATTCCCTCAAACTTTAAATCTAACACGTTGACGCCGGCGTGTACCACCGGTGGCTCACACTAATCCTTCCCATCTGGCGGCGTGTACCACCGGTGGC
>JAOZJS010001264.1:0-12357 GCA_025882695.1 Amerodectes protonotaria | reverse complement strand
TGTTCGATGTTGGACATTTAATTAATTAATTTGATTAATTAATTAACCCTCACAGTGTTAGTGAGTGACATTTAGTGTTAATTGAGACAATGTGCTAATAATAATTATGTCTCCTTCCGTCTATGCATTTGTGAGGGGGTCGAGTGTATCGGTAGTGTGTGTGCCCTAGCGTCGCGGGGGCGGGGGCAAAAGTGACAGTGCTGGACATGGCACATCATCATTCGAAATCACTATTTCTACCTCAACATCTAGTTCAGTTAACCCTTTCATGTTTGTCTCAAATTTCGTTTGCATCATACCACCAGAGCCATCGTTGGAATTCTAAATGACAATGATATTTTCCTGAAAAAAATGCTCAATTTTCGATATTCCGTTCTAGAACCCGCCTCGCATCTTGAACTGCAACCTCATGTTCCCGCCTTTCGTGCATGTTTGGGCGTGGCAACAATGTGATCTGACTCCTCTAATTGGTTTACTCGCTCACTCATTCGTCCATTCATTCATTAAATCTCATCCCATTCATGCATATAAATTCGCGTTCATTCAGAACAAATTGGTGATCAATTTTCTGAATGAAATTTTTTGGTTTTACCACCATTTCCACCTGTCTACCTCAGCTCAATCTAATCAATTAATTAATCAATTAAATTAAATTAATGAATCCCAAAATCTCACACTCACTTAATCACTTGCAATCATTGATATATACCCACCCTCACCCTATAAATCCTGTTCAGTGAATCCATCGCCATCGCGACGAAAATCCATCAGCACGATCCGTACGTATCTGGTGTTCTTCTTCTTCTTCTTTTGGTTTTAATTTGATCATCATTTGATCAAAACCACGAAAATCTGGCGTGTGTTTGCTGGTTGTGTAGCATTAGGCCACAGCGTTGGTCGATTGTTGGTTGTCATAATTTGAGGACATCAAACTTTGTCCTTTAGCCTCAACGGAAAGTTCACAGATCGAGTGAATGCATCCTCTTTGGTGGTGGTTTTTTGGTGACATTTTTTTTTGGTGGTTGGTGACATTTTTTTTTTTGGTTTTTTTCTGTACATACACTCCAGGTTGTGTTTCTCAAATATAATTTTGGTTTCTTATCAAACACACACACAGCCAACGGCCACCAGCCAAACGCCAGCTTCCTTGTTATTAATACCATCCCCTTTCTTCTTCTTCTTCTTCTTAAGGACAAGCGAGAGAGAGCGAGTGCGAGAGATCGTACTTGCTTGTCATTGGACGTTTGAAAATGTTGGCGGGTGTGTGTGTGTCTTGCTCTAATTTTAATCGTGGTTGGCATCATCATCATCATCAACAACAACATCATGATCGTAGTAGTCGTTGACAGTGTTTGTGCGTGCATGTTTCATTGATAGCGTCCCTCATCCTGTGTGTGGTGTGGTGTGGTGCAAGGGTATTGCCCACCATTAATCTGGATCATATCCAAATAGCTATGTTTTGTGGGTGGGGCAAGGGGGAAGGAAGGGGGTCGCAAAAATTCAAATCCCACCCACCTTTCTCAGCTTGATCAAATGATGGGCGGGGTCTGGGGGTTTTTTGTTTTTGTGTTGATTGTGGGCAGCTAATTTGCTTTGGCTAATAATTTGCTGTTTTCGTTCTCTCTCTCTCGTTTTCTATTTTATTTTGTTTTTCGTATTCTCAAATGGCGCCAACATATTACGCCCGCGTCACATGATACTACGTAGCCGGGGCAGTTGGCATTGATTAATCTCCATTTCTGCCTTCTTCTTCTTCTTCTTCTCCTTGATCTGAAGGAGGGAACGGGTTGAAATTGTTTTTTTTTTTGCATTTTTTTCAATATTATATATTTATGACAGCCGCAGCCGCCGCCGCCGTTTGCATCAAAAATTTGATGTGATTTGTATTTGTGTGTGTATGGTTACCTCTTTGATTCTCTGATTTTCGTATCTTCACTTTGGACATGGTTTGTCAAGTTTTGTGGGGCCATCATCATTGGGCGCCCCGTCTTCTCCCACAATTATTTACAGTGCACACACACACACACATCCAGAAATAAGGCGGCCAGGCAGGCAGCCAGGCAGCCATGGTTGTGATGATGGTGACCTTATCTAATCACCATCATCACCGTAGTGAAAAAAGGGATTCCAACAAGGCGCCATTATAAACATTCTTATTATGATGAGGCTCCATAATCCAAAGGATACACATAAGCATAAGCATATGTTGCACTCTCCCTCTCTGCTTTTCTGCTTGTCGAGCAATACACAACAATAACAACATGTGAATGGGTTAAATTGCATTTTGCATGCCACAGTTTGGTGGTGCTTGTTTTGATAATGAAATTTGATTTTGGTTTGAATTTTCGATTTTGTTTGTTTCAGTTCGCTCTCTCTCTCTCTCTTTCTCCCTCTCTCGATGGCGCCCTCGATGGCTCCCTCGCTCCCTTCTTCTTCTTCCGTTATCTTCTACCCTCTTGATTGTTCCGAGTGGTGTGGTGTTTCGGGCGTTTCGGACGGTTGTACCGCCGATTAATCTAATCCTTCAACATCGTATCCTCTTCAAACGAGATACTTGTTTTCCCCAAATGTTGTGCATGTTGTTGTTGTTTAACTCTATGAACACACACTACCCACTACATCATCACACCCTGTTGTGTACCACACGACTGATCCGACCAGAAGAGGATTCGGTGTCGACCATCACACATAATGATAATGATAAGGTAGGCTCTCACCAACAATCCAGTTCAAGCAAGAAAAAAAATCATTGGCCCCAATGATACGGTTGCCAAAATGGGATTTTAATTTCAATGTCAAATGTGTATATTTCTGCCTCTTCTTCTTCTTGTTCGCCTGTTGTTTGCCGGTTTTTATCGAGGTGGCAATTACACTTTCTGGGGACCCCAGGAGATGGTCCAGAGGGTTCAGAGTTCAGAGGACAGGACAGGACACAATCACAATCCAAAACAATGATGATAATGATAGTCGATTGTTTTTATCCCATCAAAACCTCACCAAAAATGACCTTAAAGGCAGCTTGATGATCATGATGATGATGATGATGAATAATAATCACCTTTGACACGTCAAATGGTCAAGGTTGCAAGCAAAAGGGTGAACGTCCGTCCGTGAAGGCCCCCGCGAACCGTATCATTATCGGTTTGTTGGGGTCTTGGGAACGCTGCTGGACGCAGCCCTCGCACAGCTTTTGCTCCGCCCACTCATGCACATACACTCCTCCTATTTTTCGTATTGTCCACCCTAAAACCACATTGGTGGTGCGCAAACATCTCGCTGCCCTTGATTAACCCTTTCAAATCTCTGCTGTCTGTGTGTGTGTTTTGCCTAAAAAAACCTTGGAAAAATATCCAAAAAAAAAATTCCCAAAAAAATCAAAGCAAAAAATTAACACAAGAAAAGTCGCAACCAACCAAAAAAACAAAAATTGCGACAGAAATTATTGAAGAGCGACCTTTGAGCCTCTTCTTTCACCTCTTTTGTTCCACCAGTTTTAACCAGCGGTGGTAGTATCCAACCAGCCAACTCTTTATTGCTTTGCTCGACTAACTCTTTTTCCTTATCCTTGGATGAGATCGCTCAAAGGCTTTTTGGTTGGGGCCTCTTCTTCTTCTTCTTCTCATCATTATTACAGTTGATGATGATGATGAAGATGATGGTGATGGTATTTGGTATTCTCTCTCTCGCTCGCTCTGGCTGTTTCGTTCAAATGATAACCATGCACACACAAGCATCTTTTTTTTTTGTTGTCCCGCAACAAGACCTGAAACACCTGAAAGCTAAAATGTTTATTATTATCATTCGTATTCAAAAACAAAAACGAAAACGAAAAATATTTATCGCACACATTTCTTGACCACATATAGCTTGAATAGACACACGCCCCACATACAACATAAATCGTCGAAGAACCCTTCCCTTTCGTGCACACAAGCACACACATAAGCACGCGCCTTCTTTCCCTCTTTTTTTTATCTCTCTCACATACAAGCACATACCCCTTTCCCTCTCGTGCGCACATTAGGACACGCCCTCTCTCTCTCTCGGTCGCTCGCTCTGCTTGTTGGAATATATCTTTTTTCGTATCGTAAGTTTCGGACATTAAACTTTTAGTGTATGTGTGTGAGCGTGTGCTGTTTCGCCAGAATAAGCGACATAGAGAAGAACAAGAACAAGAGAACAACGACAAGAAGAAGAAGAGGATCCAGGGCCCCTTGTGCTTGCCTGTGTGTGTGCAAGCTTAAATGTCTCCTAATGTCTTGCGAGAGAGCGAGAGAGCGAGAGATAATGTCATAAATTTATTTTTGAGAATACAACAACAATCTCAACCCTGAAAAATCCTAACCCCAGCCCAACAACAACAATAAGTTTCATGTAAATTGTTGTCGCTGTCTCCGTTGTTGGTGATGGTGGTGGTGGTGCAAAATGGCTTTCCTGTTGGGGTACCCCTTTTATTTTCAGAATGTTTCGGAACTTTGGCTTCTTCTTCTTCTTGGTTGAATAACATTTTTAATAACAACCAATGATAGCTTTTGAGGGTGATAGTGTGTGAGCGCGTCTGCCATAGTTTTTGTTGCTAGTCATCATCAAGAATCGATATATCTGGTTTGCCAATCAAGGGGCCTCCGAAACACAATAGGCTATTTCCACCCTGGTCTGAAAATCAGGGGGCTTCCGAAAACACGATCGACTATTTCCACCCAGGTCTGTCGATCAAGGGGCTTGCCGAACACGATCGACTATTTCCACCCTGGTTAGCCAATCAAAGGGGGCTCCTCAGCACGATCAACTATTTTTACCCAGGTCTGTAAATAAGGGGGCTTCCGAGACACGATTTCCACTATTTCCACCTTGATTGGTCATTTATGGGAATTTCAAATTTCAATATTTTTTTTCGCATTTTTGTTTTCTTCTCTTAGTTCGTCCAAACAACAGTACAACAACAACAACAAAAAATAATCACACACACAAATCACAGTTTGTCGATGGAAATTTTTTTTCGGTTCCCAAACCATCAATATCATCAATATTCATGCAACCACACACCAACACACTGTGTTTGCAGTTCTTTTTTCTTTTTCCACTTTTTCTTCCACTTTTTCGCTCGTTTAACTCTTTCGCGCTTTTCCGCTAGCCCTTTCAGTACACGCAAACACACACAGAAACACACACAAATCATCCACAGCCAGTTAGAGCCATCCAGCGCGCAATTTCCCATCGCTCGAGGGGCACCCGGACCAATGCTAATAAATCTTTTAAACAATTTTTGGACAGTTTTCTCGCTCCTGCGCTTTTTCTGTGTAGCGTTGGTTGGCTTCAAGCAACAAAAATCTACGGTTTCTGGCACTCATTTTGAATCATCAGAAAAATCAAAAGCACAAAATACAGAAAGATTTAGTGACCTCATTTCTTCATCATCATCATCATCATCATGTAATATATTTCAAACAAGACACTCTTTGTGTCTGTGTGTGTGTGTGTGTGTGTGTGTGTGTGTGTATTTCCAGTGTGTTGATGAACCGTATTTGTCACCTATTGCACGTATACGATACGAATAGGATTACACGTGTGTGTGTTGGCGTACCCAAAGCAAATAGCTGGCTGCCCGATACAAACAACAACTAACTGACGCTCACACGCACACAGGTTTTAATTTCATTGTTGTGATGGTCGGTTGTTTATGTGAAAACATAAAGGTGAAGAACAAAAAGTCCTCCTCCTCCTCCTCCCGCTGCTGCTATTGGGCAATCCTTTAGTTCCAAAACACACATCAACAATCCGTGATCCGGGCTATATTTGGACAACGCACACTAACACACACACACACACACTAACACACAGACAGACAGTTACGAATTGTAACAGTCCACGGGATGGCCCAAATCGCTGATGGCCAATTGTTTGTTCGTTCGCTCGCCCGAGCTAGCGAGAGAGCGAGAGACGATTGTTTTGATTAAAATTAATCAAATCTTGTTTGATTTTGATTTTCTGTGCGGTTGTGCGGTGTGTGCGGTGTGTTTGTTTTTGTATTGGCGACGCGGCGGCCATCCAAGAAGGCAGAAAAAAAAACTGTATCAACAGGATCCACTTGCGTGCGTGTGTGTGTTGCTTTGCTCCAATTTCACGTTTGCACGTTGGGCGATAAAACATTTTTTTTCTGTGAATGTTTTTTTGTGGTGGAGATTATTTGAGACGAAGACAACGAATACAATAACAACAACAACCGACGCCATTATAACACCCAAATCTAGAAGGGGCGAGCGAGTGCAAGAGAGAGAGAGCGAGAGAAGGTGCTGGTGTTTATGGCTCCCAAAACCACAGGGCAACAACCACCAGCCATCGACGAAAATACAAGTTTGAGCCAGAAAAAAATCCCATAGAACAATCCCATCATTGATACCGGATACGGATCCTGGAAGGATTCAGGGAGAATCCTTTCATGTGTGTGCATGTGTGTGTGTGATCTGGATCTGGATCAGGATATTCGTTTGTTCGTTTGTTTGTAAATGATGATAAATTGGTGGCCTAGCCACAATGAATATGGCAAGCGTTCACACACACACACACACGAGCAGATAGACAAACGGATGGACCGGCACATCCGTATAATCAAATTACGTAACTCGTTTTCCAATTCAATTCGAAGGAAATTTGCATAATACTCGGTCGGTGGTGGTGGTGGTGGATCGCTGGTTGGCTGGTTGGTTGGCGATTCATTGGAAATTGGGAAATGGAAATCGTCGAATCACACACCAACACACGCAAAACATTCGAAACCCATTTATTTGGATTTGGATCACCAACAAGATTCTCTGGTTGGTTGGTGGTTCCCGGCTGGTGACCAAAGCTCTAAATGTCAAATATATCAAAGGATTAACACTGCGAGGCTGTGTGGCAAAGACGTTGGGACATTGGGACAAATGTACATTGTGTTTGCCTGAATTGAATTCAAATCGAAAAATCAATTTCCAACATCATGATGATGATCGTCATCATCATCATTTAAATCTGGTCATTTGGCTAAGCTGGATTCTGTTGTGTGTGTCTGATAACACACTGGATTCTATGTGTTCATTTTGTTCGATTCTGGCTTTGTACGCGGATCTCAAAGACGATTTCGAATCGTGGTGGTGACACACACACGCACATAAGTGCCATGACTAAACACACACACGCATACAAGCCAGCTTAAATCTAAGCAAGCAAGAATCCAACACCATAAGAACGACGCCCACGCATTGTACTCCAAACGGGAATTTAAAAAAAAAAAGATAAACAGACGCCCACCATTTTTTTCGTTGTTTTGTTTTCAAAAAAAAATGTTTTCGTTTAGCAAGAAACAAAAATATTATTATTATTATTATTACGGTTATTATTACCGTTATAATTCCCGTTATTCCGGGTAAACCATGAAAATTCGAAATGAACACAAAAAAACAAGAGAATCCGAATGTGTGAACAACAACACGGGTTTTCGGTCGTGTGTGCGTGTGACCTTATTTTCCCGGTTTCTGTGCCATGTTCTCAAATCCCCGGTATAGCACAGTGGTGCTCAACCTTTTTTAAATGAACGAGCTAATTTAAACGACACGACATCTCTGAACGGAACATAACAGAAATACCCGCCTTCTTCCCTTGTTTATAGTACGTCTCGTCATCAGGCCAAATCATCACATTGAACCAATAAGAGAGAGAGGAATACACCTTCTTCTGCTGTTTATAGTGTGTCTCGTCATCAGGTCAAATCATCACCAATGAACCAATCAAAGGGGCTAACGGTTGTTATAGGCGTCGACAAACATGTACAGACACTGGTACTGGCTAAAGCTGGCCGCTGCTTTATAGCGATTTACTTGCTTATAGTGTGTGTGTGTGTGTGTGTGTGTCTCGTCATCAGGTCAAATCATCATAGCTGACCAATCAGAGAGCGCGAGCGAGGGATATAGCTTCGTCTCCTATTGTTTGGCTGTTGCTCAAATGCTAGGTGGGCCGCACCACAAAATGTTTTGGAGGGCGGGCCTTAGGTTACTTCCTACTGGTCGTCTGAACGGTTTATGAACGGGAAACACACACACAGGATCCTGATCATTATTAAAATGTATAAAAGTGTCATAAATTTTAATTAACGAGCTTTGAGCGAGAGAAAATGTTTAAGAATCATCCTGTTTACACAATCATAGAATCCAGAATGTGACAGTTATATCGTTTTGGTTGGTTGTAGTTGTCATTTGGCATCCTTACGCTTGGATCCGTTAGTTCTAATAATAGCCAGAAATGAGAGGGAGGGAGTATAAAGGGCTATGTAGCTCCCACACGTTCGGATTCTCGCTCTCTCGCACTCGCTCTCTCTGAATCCAAACTCCCGGATTTTCATATTTCATTTTTTCCATATTCGATTCCTTAAGCCTGGGCAAAAGTGACAATTTTGATTGTCCTTTAAGACACTCCATACAAATGCACTCACACACTTCTATCAAGGGTTAATCTCTTAATCTTCTGCTTAATCGTCTTCTTCGTCTTCTTCTTAACCGTTCAACGCTCAATTAGTTTCGGGAAGACGACCGAGGAAAAACAATCGAGTTGTCATTTAATTGTTTTCTTGATTCCCAGGTTCTCTCTTCCTCTCTCTCTCTCTCTCTCGCTCTCAGTGTATGAACACGCACATTTATTTTTCAAATCGCGCCAAAACTTATGCACACTTGAATAACTGCCAAACCGTATCCCCTAAGATCTTGAAGATTCTTGAGGATATTCTCTCTTTTTGGAAGTCAAAAATAATTTCTCTCCTCGTTTCGTTTGCTTGCTATTTTTTCTTCCAGGTTATGAACTTTGACATCCGATGTGTGGGATGTGAATAATAGAAGAATCCCGGAATCTCATTTTCGGATCTTGTTGCATAGCAGAGCAATGTTAGTTTTAGTTTTAGATGAAGTTTTTCTCATTTTCATTCATCAAATCACCAAACCAAGAAAACATCATCATCATCCGCATCATCATCATTTTGATGGATGTTCGCCTAGCCAACCAGCCAAGCTGGATGGTTGGTTTTTGGCGGAATTCAACTCCATGATTAACCCTCTCTGGCTCGGTGCTCGGTTTTGTGCAAGAATCAAATTTACGTTCATGGCTATTAATAGCTAGGCTCCCAAATCACCAAGAATTTCGTATCTTTTTTCTGGTCTCGTTTTGCCCGTTTCTGGTACGGTCAAACCCAAGCTTGCTTCAAGCATTTCTGGCTTCAAGCAACTATTTTTAGCATTTCCAATGATCATCATCATGATGGTGATATGCTAGTTTGTTCGTTGCTGCTTCTCCTGAAACCAAACTAAACATTACCCGAAAAATAAGAAAGAATCCATCATCATCATCCTCATCCTCGTCGTCGTCAAAAGCCAAGCAATCAAGCAACAACATTGAAACAATGTTGCTACACAACCCACAACGACATACACACTGGGACATTGGCCCCTAAGGTCCCTAGGTTTTATGTTTATGTTCGAGTGTATCCTTCTTATTGTGAACCAAAGGCGGGGGCCGGGGCCGCGGCCAAGCTGATATGTTTAGTTATGGATTCGATTCCAAGAGAAGAGAAGAGAATTTGTTTATGCAAATCAGATTATCTCTCCTTCTCTGTTTTCCATCCCGAGTGTGTGTATCTTCTGTTTACTCCAAGAATACACACGCATATTGGTAACATTTGCGCAAATTTCTTGAAACTTTCTCTCGCTGAATGTTTCACTATCATCCTGATTGCCGCTCGCCAAACGAACCAATCGCATTGCAAGAGAGCGAGAGAGAGGGGGCATCGTGCTCTCATACACGAGCAGTATCGGACACACGTGTTTGAATTTCGTCCAAAATCATCATCCACATCCACATCATCCGGACCGTTGGTGGATGTTTGATGAACTCCGGGTCTCGCTTGCTCGCTGTCTGTTGGGATGAAGCAGCGGCAGCGGCAGCTTGCACACACACACTGGCACACACTAATAATAACAATTGTAGTTGAAATCATAAAACGAAATGAAATGAAATAAAATAAAATACAAAAAAAACACGCAATTTTTTTCACCCAAAAAACGAACGAACGGATTTTCTCGTTCGTTCCTGGATCTCTCCGCTGGATTTTCGCTCCCAGAGACGCGAGACCTTTTCGAATGTCGTTGTTGTTGTGATCCGTTTCAGTTGTAGCTACTGCTGCTGCTGATGCGGCTGCGGCTGGCTGGTGCAAGGGATCCGTCCGTTCGTTCGCTTGGATCCAATATATTAGATTAGATGATTACCATTACCATTACTATTGCTATTGATGTGCACAATGCGATGTTAAGGATTTGGAAAGTTTAAAATTACGTACCAGGGGTCGGTCGGGGGTTAAAGGGACGGGGGGTGGGGGTGGGTGATTTACATTTCCATTTTGGATTTTGTATTTTATTTTTAACCCAAAAACGCGCTCTGTCTCTCTCGTTCTCTGTCTCTAAAATCACCACTCATTAGGGTCTAACTCGCTCTCTCTCTCCGTGTGTTTTCCCTTCTTTTCCACGACTACCATACGGTCCTCCTCTCGACCCAAGGACCCGGCTGCTGCTGCTGCTGCCGTGGTACCATTTCTGGTTCCAAACAGAAACACACAATTTGAAATGTCTGCAAGTGACGTGTGTCCGTGCGCGGGTTCAAACAGTTGTTGTTGTTGTTGTTTTTCGGAGTTGTTTTTTCGGGTTGTTTTTCATTTCATAATAATAATAATAATAATGTATGGTGGTGTCTGACATTCGAAATCTACGCGTCTGTGTTTCAATTGGATTCGTTCGTTTGCATTGTGTTGTGTTGTGTTTTTTTTGGTTGTTGGATTTATTTCGTTTCAACCGGGGGAGTGATGGAGCGGCGGGGGGAGGGGGCGGAAATCCTCAAAATGAAATAGGGTCGGATCAGGGGGTTGTTGTTCTCAGAGGGATGTTTCAGATTTCATCTCTCAAGTGGAAATTTTCACCAAATTTTGTGAATTTTTTTTTCGCTACCACTTCTTCTTCCACTTCTTTGTCTCTCGATCGCGGTAGTTACCGCTAGTCGATAATTCTTGATCCGTTATTTTTGTCTGTCCCCGGAAAAAGAAGAGGGGAAGGAAACGAAACGAGGGACCCCCCCGTTCGTTACCCCGGGTGTTGTCACACCATCATCACCGACGACGACGACGACAATCCAAAAACTTGACAAACTTGATGATTTTGAATTATTTGTTGTTGTTGAATTATATGATATAACGCTCTGAAACGCTCCGTGGTGTGGTTTAATACTTTCCGTTGTCGATACAATAAGTAAAGTAGAGCAAAGAGTAAATTAGAGTGCATTGAAACAGAAAATAATATGAAAAAAAACTAAAAAAGACACCATAGTGCGTCAAGAGGGTTAATCAATCGTATTTTTTTTGGTGGGTTTTATTTATGATGTGAACCGGTAACGCCCACTATTTTAACACTTTGATGCGTGTGAACAACAGCAGCAATTTTTTTCCTGGTGAAATTTACGTTCAGTTTGACAAAGGGGGACGTCCATATATCTGCCTGTCTGTCTGTCTGCCTATATCTTGCACCTAAATCCCATTGTCTTGTGTGTGTGTGTATGTGTGTGCGTGCGTCTGTGGTGGGATTATCCTTTCTCGCTTCATCTCTGCTTCTGCTGTTGTTGCTGTCTTTTGTCTTTTGCTCTTGTCATCATCATCACGACGTGTCAGTGATGCAAATTAGGTGTGGCTACAACAATGTGGTGCGCTTGTATGAATGAATCAATGTCTGTGCATTGTGTGCTTGTGTGAGTGTGTGTGCCTTACACGGAGGTGTGCTTAAAGGGCTGATCTTGCTCTCTAACTGTCTGTCTGTGCCATAATCAAGAGATGATTGGCTTACTGGCTGGCTGGCTGGCTGGCTGGCTGGCTGTAGCAAAGGCAAAGGGGGCTTATACTAAGTAGTAGTTTATACACGACAAAAACAGAAACTGTCACACTACAAACACGATAAAGAAAAACGGTAGAGAAAGCTTGTTGAATGTCATGGGATTTTAACTCTTTCTCTCTTTCTTTTTCTTCTTGTTTCTCGTGCCCGGATTGATGAGCAACACCGCGGGAGCATGAATCCGGCAGCAAGGTCAAGGCTGGATCCACTTCCTCGGCTCGGATTGCGACAAATTTCAATTTAGATTTTGATCTAAAACGAAACAACACGCCAAACTCGCTTTAGTATCTTTCAAGGAGAATGCTGAATCAGTGAAAACGACAAAAACGCGCCAGAGATAGCCGGCTTGATGGTTGGCTGGCTGCCGGAGCTAGTTTTCGAATTTTTTTTTTGATAATTTGAAGACTGATGA
>JAOZJS010001263.1:0-12383 GCA_025882695.1 Amerodectes protonotaria | reverse complement strand
GAATTCCTATTGACATTTTTGGTGGTGTTCACCACTTATGCCACCATCGATTTGAACCGTAAATCGTTTGGTAGTGATTCGCTTTCAATCGGTATCGCCTACTTGGTAGCTTCTTTAACAGGGGTAAGTGAATCGGAGAGAATATTCTTACATAACCATGGCAATTATTGGATACACGATGCTAACAACAACCACAATAATAATAATAATTATAATGATGATGATCATCATCCTCCTGATGGCAATCCAGATCAATTATCACACCGAATGGTATCGAATGTGGTCGATCTGTTGGCCAAAGTTATTGATGACGATAATCACCTAACAAATTAGAGCTTTGAGAATATATCTATTTGATGGCGTCAAAATGGATGGCCATCCACTTTCATTCTTTTCAAGAAGATCAAAAAGATCATCATTTTGATCCTCATCATCATCATCATCAAGATGATCGTGGTCTTCTTAGCGTGGACATTAATTTTATATCTTTGCCAGAATAATGATTTTAGTGCCCAGACGATAATTGGCCTCGATCAAAGACGACCAGATCATTTTAGGTTTTCTATCCCCGGAGATCCCCGGTGTTCATCATCATCATCATCATCATCATCGTTTTCGTTGATCGTTGATTGATTTGGTTTTTTTTGGAGCCTCCTCAACCAACCACCACCATTACCACGAAGAAAAATCGATACATTTCTCTCTCTCTTGGGCTCATCATGATTCAATTATGGAGGCAGCCGCAACTGCCTGGACAATTTCACTTTATGTGTGTCCATAAAACATTCATTTCATGTCAGTGTGTCGGAGGAGAATCGGAGATGTGAATCCGAAAGCAAAAAACAAAATCATTTTCCAGTTAGATTTGATTTTGATGTTGTGTGTTGGCACTCTATTTTATTTCATTTTTTTTTGCATTCTGATCGAGAGTCCATGTCATCCGTTTTGATTGGTTGGATCGATATTCTGGCGTTTGATTTGGTGGTGGTACCCCGAAAAGAAACACGATGATTTTAGATTTGATTCACCAATTGAGGCGTTCCACAATTGAATCCATATTGTGGAAAAACTACCATTTCTGGACTGGTTTTGTAGCAAGCAAAGCAAAAAAAAACAGCGACAACACAAGTTAAGCTTTCACATCTTTTTTATTCGGGCCCTTCTGCTACAAGTATTCTTGTTGTTGTTGGAAATATATATTTTCCTCTCTCCTTCCATTGATCGATTGGGATCGATTCTTGATTTTACATGTCTAGTATCCCTGTTCCCCCTTCCTTCTTCCCTTTTCTAAAACGGATAGAAAGAGAGAGAGAGTGAGTGAGTGAATGGTTAATATATGTGGAAAATCCGGTTCATCGGTTCGTCTTCCCCACCCTCTCAGTCCTCTCTTGGTGTGGATGATGATGATGATGAAGTGAACAACAAATGTTGCTGACGATGGTGGTGGTGGTGGTGGTACTAGAACCCCACAGTTTCTCCCTATCCATCATTTTATGAATATTCAGTTGAAGGTTTTTGCGATATGAACAT
Source organism: Amerodectes protonotaria (assembly GCA_025882695.1). NCBI lineage: Eukaryota > Metazoa > Arthropoda > Arachnida > Sarcoptiformes > Proctophyllodidae > Amerodectes > Amerodectes protonotaria. The sequence continues at coordinate 10,853 of JAOZJS010001263.1, read as the reverse complement.
TTCTTATAATATTCCGATCCGAGCCAGTACAGCCCAGAGAGGATCTTAGACTAGAATCCTGGAACCTTCAAATGGTTGGTGTTCCAGAATGGACTCGTTTTTATGTTTCCACTCTCTCGCCCACACACACACACACACTTAGCATGTCAGTTGTCAAATTGCAACAGAAAAAAGCTGGAATTATTGCGCCCGAAAAAAAAATCGTATAGTAACAATACCGATGATGATAATAATAATAATTTTGGATAACATAAGTGCCCGTCGAAAAGCGGAAGCATTTGTGAGCCACGTGGATCTGTCTGTCTCATTTCGGGTCCGTTTTCCAGGGAAAAAAAAAGATCTTCCAGGATTCTCAGGAACGTTGGTCGTCTATCATATATTCAGTATAGTTCAATATTGGTCATGGTCCACTGGATTCTAATTGAAAATCTCCACTTGTTCTTGGGGGGGTCCTGAAACAATATTCTGGATGTTAGGAGGTTGTTGGGAAACTTGAAACCTTGTAATGAAATCAAAGAATCAAACATATCATGATTTGTGATGAGAATTTCAGAGAATATTATTTGTTGGATTCAATTCTATTACGGGCCAAATAGAATTGTCATTTATCATCCACTTGGGAGCGGGGATTCTTATTGAAGATTTTGCATTTTCATATTTTATTATCCATCATCCAAGAAAAGAGTGTCACTCGTGGGCGCGCGCTAATGATGATCCAAACTACTATCTGGCGCGCCACATCCAATTGATATCTGGATATTGTCATCCGAAAGCATCCAGAATTCATTTTAAAATGATTTGTGAATCCCAGAATCCTGAAATTCCAGAATCCAGTTCAATCGAGAGAATCACAATGTTAGGATCCAACAAAATCATGTCTTTTCAAAAAGCGACAATCTGAATAATAATGATGGTGCCAGGATCTAGCCGACAACAAACAGAACAACCGAACAACAAGGGGCAATATAAGCTCTGGTTGCAACGCTAACAAGATCAACGAGATTCTTGAGCATTTTTTTCCCGAGAATCCCAAAAACAGAATCTTGGCCTAGCACATTTTCTTAGAAATCATTTGAAACGAACCTGCAACTCAATGCAGCAACCTCCCGACCACAAGAACATTATCGATCTCAATTGTGCCAGTGTAAATGTCCAAACACACACACACACACACACAAACACGCACACACATTTACATTCGCATCCGATCGCGCCCGAACCCTGGCGCCATTCAACTTAAAGGATTCCACTGCTGGTGTGGCTGTACCAGAATCATTCCCGAAAAAAAAAGATCATAATTCATAATCAGATGTCAGGAAAACAGATCGATATTATAAATTTTAATAATAATGTGCTTTTTGGTGTGGTTTTTTTCTTAACTCGAGCACGGACCATTTCTTTGGATTCGGGGGTGTGGGGAAGGGGAAAAGAGAGGGGAGGAAAAGCCACCACCAGCCATCGTTTTGGTCGATGATGGTGATGTTATATAATAATAATTATTATTTTTGTTTTGTTCATTTCATTGCATAACTCCATTAAATATTATTGCATAATATTATTATTATTAAGTAATGGTATTCACTTCCCATTTCACGCGTTTGAAATATGCAATGTTTCTAAATTGTTAAATCAATACTAGCTCCACACTGAACGGAAGCGAGTGTCAAATGCAATGACTCCCAGGCCCCGGACGCCCAGTCACCCACCCACCCACGGAAATTCATGAATTATGAACACACACACACACGCCCACCGGAGACAAAAAGGAGAATAGAGAACCACGGACAATTAATTTCGTTTTTGTTCTGGTCTGCCCCAATTTAATTTCTTGTGATCTGTCGGATTCTAACGGTGGCGCCCAGTTCCTGAATTCTATTGTGTGTGTGTGTTTGTGTCGCCCGGATAAAGCTGCTGATGATTTTAAATCATCATCACCACCGCTACCGCCGCCGCACAAATCCATATCAGTAGCCATTACATGAGGATCCGGTCATCATCATCATCATTTTTGCGATCATTTTTCATTGATGCGCGATAGCGATGGGCGTTGCTGGGCGGTTCATAAAAATTGAGAAAAGTTTCCTTCTGTTGTGAGAAGGTGGGGCCAGGGGCCGGGTGGTTTAGTCAATTGTTTGTCAAAAATGAAGATTAATGAATTTTGAACACGGTGACAAACACGACGAACAAAGTAAAAAATGTGTGTGTGTGTGTGTGTGTGTGTTTGTTCTTCTAAACAATCCGGAAATGGTCGACGTATTTCCTGACTGGTTGCCTGGAAAGTTTTTCATTTTCAGGGCGTCTATTTCAACGTGTGTGCGTGTGTGTGTGTGTGTGTGTGTGTGTGCACCAGTGCCGGTTAATTGGACGACTTCTGGCTTCTGGACTCCATTCTAGATTCCATTTCCCGGGAACGTCTTTTGCAATGCAAGCCAATTTTCAAGGGCCCTGAGGTGTACTACATGTTTCTTACCAACCAAAAAACCTAAGAATAAGTTTTACTTGTTCCAGAATAAGAATCAATTGTGAAAACCGACTTGGGCAATCGGCTTGGGAGACACCCACACACATACAAATGGTTATAATTATGGCTAATGGGCACGATATCGTTTTTGGAGTTTTTCCGTCCTATTCTTTTCGCTATTGCTTGTTATAAAAGGTTTCATTTCTTTCAGGATTCTCGGATTCTAGCTCCTAGTTCCCAGTTCCCAGTTATCTTATTGGCTTTCTCTTTTCATTCATTCTGCTGTTTCAATTGTGCATCCCACGGCCACAGGATACACACACACACACACAGACAAGCCGGGAGAAACAGAACTCTTATTTCAATGTGGAAAAAAAACACATTGAAGATTGAAGGTTTCTGGTTCCGTTTCTCTCTCTCTCTCTCTCGTTTTCTCGTTCATGCTTAGATTGAGTTGATTGGTTGTTGTTGGTTGTTGGTTGTTAGTATTTCTTCTTTGACATTAATTACTGACAATTTACCACCAAACCAGGCAAACATTACGTCTGGTGGTGGTGGTAGTTGTCGTTGTTGTCTTTGTCCTCGTTGGACCACAGGAATTTACAAACCCCCGAAAAAAACGAGCTAGCGAGAGAGAGAGAGAGAGATAACGGGACAACAAGAGAACGATTCAGCAAGAGAAAGAGAGAGAGAGAGAGATCGAGTGTCGCATGTCAAACACAGATACAGCACCATCAGCACCAGAATGTTATTCTTGGTGTGTGTGTGTGCTTGTTTTTCCAATTCCTTATCCTTTAGCCAGTATGTATCGTTATTGTTATGTTATTGGCATATCTTTTGGGACTCGAGAAAATGGGCTCCACAGATAGATATATTCCTCCTACTACTCTTCTTCTTCTTCATCTTCTTCTTTTATTTTTATTTTTATTTTATTTATTATTATTATATTTTCTTCAGGGCGCCAGAACACGCCAGAATATCAAACCATTCGATACACACCAGCATACCATGTATCACATACTATACTACATACTACACGCTACACACACTAAATAAAACATTATTCCGTCTGTATTTTTCGGATGTTTGCATTTTTGTTGTTGTTGTTGTTGTTTGATTTGGTTGGACTGGCTCGGTTGATCCAGAAAAAGGCAAGAAGTTTCCAAAAAGAGAGAGAGAGCACATAAAGAACACACTTACACTAAATTCAGTTTGATCGGTTTTCCGCATCTGCTGCTAGAGTATCCGGTGGTGGTCAGCTGGTGGCTACGATTGGATTCTTGTTTTTTTTTACAAAAATAATTTTACAATCCAATATCCCTTATCCCTAACCATCCCCCTCATCCTAACCGGATCAAGATCGTCAATCCAAATAGGGAAAAACAGAAAAAATTCAAAACGTTCTTTATGAATTGATCCGGATATGCCAATGCAGCTTTTTTCCGGTTCCTCATATATGAACAGTCCCCATTTTGTTTAAAAAAACACGCCTAGACTATCCTTAGACTTAAGGGGTTGTACTACCCATTTACAGAAATATAGCTTCTTCTTCTTCTGTGTTCATAGTGTGTCTTGTCATCGTGTCAAATCATCGCGATGAACCAATCAGAGGGAAGAAAGGCTGTTATAGGCCTCAAACATGCACAGACTTGTACTGGCTTGTGAAGCTGATCGCTTTTCATTCGTTTATAATGTATCTCGTCATTGTGTCAAATCATCGCAATGAACCAATCAGAGAGGAGAAGGGCTGTTATAGGCGCTAAAGATGCACAGACTTGTACTGCTGGTAGAGCTGATCGCTTTTGATTGGTTGATTGTCTGTCTCTGGTCATCCCTCGCTCAACAAATCACTGACATCTGGATGTGAAGAGTTAAGGTATATCTAGCTGTCCTTGAACAGAACGTACAATTTCAAAATCGCATACTAAATAGAAACCGCATAAAACTAGGCATTATCGTGTATCAAACTTTGGTTTGGAACGTAAATAACCGAAAAACGACGATTCTCTCTTATTTCGGTTTTTGGTTAGATGAACGAGAAACAAGAATCCTAATAAGAATCCTAAATGAAAGCATCCTCTAAATGTGCCTCTGTGTGTGTGTTTGTAAGTGGTGTGTTTTCGAGTGCGGATATAATATCCGATTGACAAATGTTTGGTGATAAATTAAGTTATAAACAACAACAACGACAACGACAATAACAACAACAACAACAGCAGCAAGAAGTACACGGCTGGATCCAAAAGGAACATTGGACACACATTCGGTTTACTGCTATTCTTTTTATTTTTTTTTCTTCTGGTTGTCTGCTGGGAAAATTAGATCTCTCTCTCTCTCTCTCTCTCTCTTCTAGAGGACCAGAGGACCGGATTTTTGCCGTTTTTCGTTCGGAGGCGGGGGAAGGCTTGCGCCTATTAGTTATTGAGTTGTAAATTATGACCATTTAGATTATTATTATTATTATTATTATTATGGACACCATGTTTCAGGAGACGGGAATCACTGTTGTTGTTGTTGTTGTCCCAACAGCAGTGATCCAAAAGCGGAAGATTGGAAGGAGAAAAAAAGCAAAAAAGCTTCTTTTAAAAAGAATGTCTTTCGTTTCGGAAAGTTTTCCCTCCTCCTCTCTTCTGGTCTCTTTACTAATTCTGGGATATCTGAAATCCCCCGCCCCCTCACCGAGTCCATCTAATAGATTCTCTATGTGTAGTGGTGCACCCCTATGAATGGTGGGTGGACCAGGGCGTGTGATTGGCGCGCTTGGGCGTCATATTTTCCTACCCAAAATGTGCCATGGTGTTGGTGGTGTTGGTGGTGGTTTGTGATAAATTCATGAGATTTTTCTTTAACCAAATCTTCTTCTTCTTCTTGTTTCCGTTTTTCGTTCTCGTTTCGCCTTGGCTGGCTGGTTGGCTATTGCGTCCGATAAATAATTCTCCCGGAATGCATTATGGACACCGTGATTCATTCTACAATCCTAACAGCTACCAGCAAGCGGAGCTTCAATGAATCCTGCCAGGACGTTGGGACCAGCGTTCGTTATGAATCGATGGCAACATCATTGGGTAAGTGAACGCCGACCGACGATTATCATTATCATTATTATTATTATCATTATGGTGGACATTGGACGTTTTGGCCGTTTGTTTTGGTTTTATTTTTTCGTTATATTATCGTCGGTCTTCCGTGCAACAACGACCGGCCACCATCTATCCCTTTCTCTCTCTCTCTCTCACTCTCCCTTTGTCATTCAACCGGAATAAATCGGGCTGTTTGGTTGTGTTTGGTTCACTTGTGAAAAGACCGAAAATAACTGTAAAACTGCTAGGAACCAGGAAGCAAAGATGAATAGTGTTAGATATGGTATTTCGATGTTTTTTTATATCATCATTCAACGGTTGAAAAATATTTCGCGACCATAACTAGGGCAGAACTAGGGCAGAAACAGCAAGTGGAAGTTCTGAATTTATCGGATCAGGCAGTATATGACCACCAGTGTGCAAATGACCAGCACCACGATCACCATCATCATCTACGACGAGAACATCATTGAGATTCCAAACTGTTGTCCATAAATGGGTGATGGTGGTGGTGTTCCAATATAGTTCCGAGAAAGAGAGAGAACCTAGAGATTCAACCAAGTCGTTATTCTTTTTTTTCTTCTTCTTATTCTTTGGTTTGCCCCAATACATATCCGAATCCATTTTGATGCATCATTTAACATTGTTTTTTTCGCTCTCTCTCTCTCTTTTTTACTTTCAATCTTCTCGTAAGCTGCTGTTGCTGCTGGTGGTCCTAGTTTCCTAGAATCCTAGTTGATATATGATTATTATTGAAAATATCCGAGAAAACGAGAGAAAAAAAAACAAGGGAAAGGAATCAGCCTAGCCTAGTTTTCAAATGCAAGAGTGAGTTGGTGTGTTTTCGAGTACATTCTGCTTCCGTTTAGTCCAGCCAGGGAAAAATCGCATCAAAATGATGATGGTTGATCTGTATTTTACAGATTATTTAACAAGGAACAAGAAACAAGGGAGCGAGGGAAACCGAACCAACCAGAACACGGCTAAATTTATCTTCTTTTTCTTCTTCTTCTTTACCAAAACTAACATCATCATCAACATCAACATGATAACATTATAAACGAGAAGAAATGAATTAGATTCGTGGGCGCAATTCAACCACCCACATACCCACATATCATAACCGAAAGCTTCAACCAACCTAAAATGGAGATCGGTTTTGTTGGTTGGTTGGTTGGGCCGAGCGAGAGAAATCGCTTTCGGGTCGGATCCCAAAAGCCGAACCTAATCATTACCTATCAATCATTACCATTATCAATCGCAGATGATAATGATTTTTCTTCTTCTTTTTTCTTATTCGATTTTTTTTCGGATTTTTTTATAGGTTTATTGGGCTGGTCCAATAACCGGTGCAGTGATTGCGGCCATAATTTATGAATTCATATTTGATACAAGAAAAACATTAACCCATCTACAACAATATCAACAACAGCTACAACATCATCAACAACAACATAATTTTCCGCAACGTAATCTGGCCAACACCGGAAAATTTTTCAATGATCATTTTGATTTTGATCTTGAACGTGGTAAGTTTTTCCAACAATTCTTGATTGCCTCTTCTTCTTTTCTTATTTCCCGTACGGTCAGCTACAACCACCTTAGTCCAAAGATCATCATTGATCTTGGTGGTAATGGTTTTTTTTTGTTTGGCTGGCCATCGCCATGTTGTTTTCTAATTAAGCAAACGGAACTAATTAACAACGATGAGAATCCTCATCCTGATCCTGCTTCTGGCCATAACAGTTATTATTTGGTTCGATCAATAAGGATAATGGTACAACAAAAGCATTGCGGCGGCCAACGTTTCGACCATCATTATTACCACTGTTTGGTGCAATAATGATCGACTTTTATGCTGGCTAGCTTCTGTTCTAGTTGTTGTTGTTGTTGTTCAGTTTTTTTGTGTTTTGGAATGCGAGAAGCGGGAACCAAGATGTTGGAGGCGACCAACAAAAAAAAAACAGAAATGAGATTCAGGCCATCATTCTGGTTTTTTTTTCTCGCTAGTTTGTTCTCATTTTGGAAAATTGAATTTTAAAATAATTGTTTTTACATAATTTCCCTCATCCGTAACATCCACACACACACACACACACGTCGGCCACAGAGACATTTGATGCGATTTAATGACCGTGTTTGGCCCATCATTATCATTATCATCCTTGGGCATCATATGGCAGACCAAGTAGATGGACCCCGAACAACAACAACAACAACAACAACAATAGCGGCAATTGGTCGGAAGCCCAGTGATGAAGCTTCTGTTTCACTTCGCTAATGACCAGAAATTTTTCTGTAAAATCCAAGAACCAAGGTCCAACATCATTGGGCAACACGAAACATTATTCTGATTTATTCAAAAAAATTTTTTTTCTCAAAGAATTTTGTTGGTTGTTGTTATGGAATATTCCATTGTAGTGTGTGATATTCGGCCAATTAAATTTAATTGACTGAAAACGAGACCGGAGGACATGCGGAAGGTTAACGCGTCAAACAGATTTGCCTCTCTTTCGCTTGGTGTCCCGCGGTGTCCGTGGACGTTCGGGAGCCAAGCGCCCAAGATTCCGAACATTTATCTGTTCCAAAAGACAATAATAATAATAATAATAATGATGATGATGATGGTGGTGATAATGATTGTAGTTTTTCTCGATTGCAACGATGGAACCAAATTAACATTTTGGATGTCCACCACTATCATCACACATGTGAATGTTCGGCGGGCCATCGTGCGGGATGGTGCGGGGGTCTCAGCATCCAACAACCAAAAACATGCTGACATGTAGAGGATGTAGAATCCTGAATTGTTATTTGTGTGTGTGTGTGTGTGCGGATTCCGTTTCTCTATGTCGTTCGCTTTCGTTGAACGTTGATTAGAACCAGACCAATCGTAGGCCATACATACACACGTTAACAAATTGAGAGACATCAGTAGCATACCTAATGGTGGTTCTTGGCTAAAATGGACCAATTATTTCGCCCAAACACGGATCGTAGGCTGCTGAACTACAACGATAATTGCCACCATCAGCACCGACAACCAGGACGACGACAACGACAACGATGATGGCTGCTGTTGTCGTTGTTGTTGTCTTCGTCGTCGTTTAATAATCGACTTTTGCGCTGATGCTGGTGGTGGTTGTGTTTAGGGCTCAATTAGCATAAATTTTCGATTGAAGAATCCATTGGATTCGCTCTCTCTTTCTCCCTCTCACCATTCACACGTTTGGATTTTGACAGTTTTCGGTTTAACCAAAACAACAACTAATCAGTTCAACATTAGGATCGGATTGCTCCAGCGCAATGCTCCGATCGATATTTGCCAAGATTGATTCCTCCCAAATGGATTGAATGACCTTTCCTTTTTATTCAAGGTAAAATCAAACATCATGGTCGTATCGAAAACAAGAAAGATGTTTATAAATTATGAATATAATTAACTTTTGATGATCATGATCATCGTCGTCCTCGTCCATCGAAACGATGGTGGATAACATCATTACATCGTGTATGCAACAAACATAAGCTCATGGGTTCAATAAAGACCAACCATGGCCAATAGTGGTCATATTGGGCATCGGGGGAAACGAATGAACAGAGAAAAAAACATCATTATGATTATGATTATGATTATGATTATGTTTAGACAGAGATCGAAACACAAATCAAATAATATTTTGGCCAAAACCAGACCCTGAACCTTTCACATGCCTACACACAACAACGGCCCTAAAACTACCAGTATTACATAATTACATTCTTGCCATCATCATCGGAATGGCTAGCCTTAGCAAGCAAGCAAGCAGGCAAAGTGAACAAAAAGACAACAACAACAACAACATTATGATTATCATGCTTTCTGCTAATGTAGTGTGTTTCCCTTGCCAACCGACCAACCATCATCATCATCATGTTCTTCATCCGCATAGACACAATTTGAAATTCAATTTCAGAATTTCACATTTCCATTAATTTGGCCTTTGAGACCAAATGTAACCACACCAAAGCTCAGATCAACATTCGGGAATTTGGGCGTTGAGAAAGTTTTTATGGCCATTCACAAGGGGAAATGAACGCCAAACGCCAAAGTCAATGATACCGCTCTGAGGATGATAGCAAGAATCGTGGTCGTGGTTGTTGGCCATTCACCAACCATCCTCAAAGTGTCAATGAACGTGCTTGGTGTGAAAGGGCAACCGAATGATATTCGGGGTTGAACTTTGACCAGGAACTCCGAAAAGAATAGTACACACACGCACACGTACAATTCTTATTACTTGTCAAAAAAATTCCAAAGAAAAACAATCTTAAAAGTCTGTGTACTTTGTGTTGTTTTTTCTTTGTTCAATATCTCCAAGTAATAAGACGAGAAAATATTAATCCGATTATCGGCAGTGAAATTCTCTCTTTTTTTATTATTTGTCCCTTGGTTTTGGCATCTTCTTTGAACCACTTCCAAGTGGGATCTCCATCATCGCACCGCACAACCAATCATCAATTGATGTTGGTCGTTCTCTGTTGATCAGGGAGGAGCAACTTTTTCAATCAACAGGCCAATTCAAATTTTGAAATCATTGGATCAATCAGAGAGAGGCTAACACCTTCTTCTTCTGTTTATGGTGTGTCTCGTCATCAGTTCAAATCATTACAATAAACCAATCAGAGGAGAAAACGGTTGTTATAGGCGTCAAACATGCACAGACTAGTACTGGTTAAAGCTGGTAGCTTTTCTCCTGTTCATAGTGACGCTTGTCATCAGGTCAAATAATCCTAATGAACAAATCAAAGGGGAGAACAGTTGTTATAGGCGTCAAACATGCACAGACTAGTACTGGTTAAAGCTGGTAGCTTTTCTCCTGCTTATAGTGTGTCTCGTCATCGGGTCAAATCATCACCATGGACCAATCAGAGAGCGAGAGTGAGGACTGTAACTTCGTTTCTTGTTTAGCTGAAATGAGCTGGTGGGCCGAACACGGCTGGCGAGTTGCTCACCGCTGTTCTTGATCATCACCTTTATTCTCTTGTAATATCTTGGCGATAATTATTGCTATTCTTTAACACAAAGCAACAAGGTTGCAAGCTTGAAGCCCCTTTGTCAAATACCTTGAAACAAGAGAGGATAGAATTTGTAAATAATTTTCAATTGCCCCTCGCCCAAGTGGATGCTTCAGATCTCGAGCAGTGAGAGAAAGAGAGAAAGAGGAGGGAAAGGGAGCTAGAATCCACCATTCAGATAAGCTCTTTGAAGTGTTCTTTCGAAGGATTAACTTTGAATGATTTCCACATTCAAGCATATGTGAGAGCATAAT
>JAOZJS010001262.1:0-12397 GCA_025882695.1 Amerodectes protonotaria | reverse complement strand
CAACACTACTACTCTACTGGTTGACCGAGTTTTTGTGACTAATGTGCCGCGAAACAGCTAGGAAACAACCAACCAACCAACCAACCAACCAACCAACAGACATCAAGACCATTGGAAACGGGAATGGTTCATTGAATACACCACGCATATGATGGCCCAACATACAATACCAAATTATTGTCTATGGGCCATCTTTATTTCCACACGCATTCTGGCTGGTATATCTATCTGCTCCCTTTCTATTAGTCTATGTGTGGGTGTGTGGGTGTGGGTGTGTGCGCGCCTGCGAATTCGATTTTTCATCGGATTGCCAAGGTAATTAGTTAACACACACAACATTCATGGATTTGTATGAAATTTTGGAGATATTCTCTTGGTGAAAAGCAGCTACACACCCAACAACAACAAATGGGCAGAACTGGGATATACATTATATTATCATGAAAAATGAAGTGAACATCATTAAACTGCGAACTGAAAAAAAAACAAGCTACGAAAAAAAATTGTGTAATAATTGTCAGTGTGTTTAGCTGGCTGGCTGGCAGAATATAGTTGATTTTTTTGGCCTTGTTGTTGTACCAAAGGGTGGTAATCATCATCATTTAATAAACTTAGGCTTGCTGACTGGCTGGCTACAGCGGATAGCATGGTAGAATCCATAGTAGAATCATATAAATGATTAACAAAATATCTACGAGGAACACCAGAAAACAACAAAAAAAAATTATGGCACATTTAAAGCCATAAGATTATGATACCCTTCCGATGCTTGCTTGCTTGCGATGCTCCCGAACTGAACTGAACCAAAAAAAAACACACTCCCATAGACATACGCATTACGCATCATTTAATTCCATAACATATTCTGTTTCAGTGTCTTTCAGGGCGCCAGAAAAAAAACATTTCGAGGTTAACAACATACAATACACGATACAAAACACAACCCGATCCAACACAACCATATACCAACTCTCAATCAGGTCTTTCAATTGCAAACTTTCATTTTTGGAATCCATTTTTGGTAGGTCGGAGCCATTTTTGCTCCTCCACACTGATTATCCTAACACACTGAAGAACGCCCAGAGTATAATGAGTTGGCTATATACTTATAATTTTTGCAACAATAACTAAATGAAAATGATGGTGCGCGCCTCATTCGTCCGTTCAATTTTAGCTTTAATGATTTATATTTATATTTATATACTCTGAACTCCAAACATTATAAAGCAACATTATAAAGCAACATTATATAAATATTTCCTTCGTTTTTGGATCCAAACACAACCAGGTCGCATAATTCCTTGCCCTGAAGCCATCTCAAGAATCTGACTCTAAATTGCCAGTCATTTTTGTATGGACCAATCATACCAAATACAGTTAAACGATGTTTGCTTCGTGATCCAATTAGATTAGGGCAAAAAACATGCAATCATTACTTAAAACATCTATAGTAGGTAGTAGGCAATTCTGCTTCAATGCGCTTTTGTGCTAATTAATGCTAATTTGAAATTTACTGAAAACTGAAATCACCAACAGATGGCAGCACAGGTCGATTTGAATGTTCAATTTTTTTGAATTTTTGAATTGAATTGAATTGCATTGAATTGAATATTATAAGCAAGAAATTTGTCTGAAAATGTACTCGCTTTTTTTTTGTTGGTTGTTAACGTTAATGTTCGGGCACATTAGCAGACAACCTGTCACACAATTTGAATTGAATTGATGTAGCCTATTGTTAGTTTGTTCTGTCTGGAATTAAATCTCTTGCCATTGCCTTTGTTGATGCAATAATAACACACACTACAATCCTATTCGTTATTCCAAAAGCGGTTTAGTGAATTCTCAGTATTCTCAGGGCATTACACAAATCTAATAGGAAGCTTGGTTGGCGCTTTACTGCCGGCAACTGACAAAAAAAATATTTCATTTTTAAAAAAACGGATTTTCTAACTCTTTCTACGCTTGGGGCATCATAAAAAAAGCCTTGCGCAAATGACAATTTAATGTCTGTGTTTGTTAACTATTCCCGAAAAAAAAACAGTATCCAAAATGGATCGTCGTCACTTACAATTAATATCCAACTGGATACTATCTTCAATGCTGGACGATTGTACATGAGGATTTTCTGCACGACATGTAAGTTCTTTGCCCAGATCATCAATGGTCACCGTCAACGATAGCCGGCTGGTGGTTTTGTTGCCATCCGCCGATATTTGTTCTTGGGCGTTTCGAAGTTTTGTGCCATCACCACCTAGCCACCAGGTTATGGTGGCCGGTGGCCTAGATCCGGTCGATTCACAAACAATTATGGACACTTTACCGGCCGACAATGATTGTCGGCGTTCGCCCAGAATTTTCACCGTTAATGGTCGAACTGGAAGAAATGCAAAAAGGAGAAAAATAACAAGAAAAAAATGAGAATGTTGAAAAACCGATTTTCGGTATCGGAAGAATGGATGCCAGAATGTTTTAGGAAATTCAGGGAAAAATTCTTCGGTTATAAATGTGCAATGCACCAAAATAACAGTAATGGAGTACTCTCTCTCTTTTACATAATCCATTAGATTCCTAGACACGAATTTGCAATCTTTATCGCTGGCTGGCTGGCTGGCAAAATGTATCAAACATTTCAATCAATCGTTTGATGTATTTTATTCTGATCATCATTTCCAATAAATAACTACTGGGGCCCATAGAATAGTATCCATTTGATAGTGATATACCGTTAGAATATTTGATATGTAACTTGGATACACACATGCAGGATTCTTATTCGTTTTTTGTTTTTGTTTTATGCACCCATCAACCAATTTCAAGTGTTAGGCAAGTGTATTTTCTGCCCGACATGGTTTGGGAATCGCATCGTTCGTCGTCATATACTCTCTCTTATTGTTGAAGACCAACATTGTCTCGCAAGTGTCCTCCCAAGCCTGGATTCTGGCTCCCATATTTGGCGGCCATGTTGTCGTTTGGTTTTTTGGGGGGAGGGAGGGAATTCGGGCTGATTTCCATACAATAATCAGAATAGAAAAATCTAGCCACTTTATATGAAACATTGATGCATACGAAGAGGAGAGTAGGAGGAGGAGGTGGAAGTGGAAAAACATCACTTTGATTCGATTTGAGCCTTTATATGCCTTGCCTATGTTTTTTTTTCTATAACGCACTGACACACACATACATTGGGCTCTCTTCACTACCAGTAGTCGATAGTAATCGTTTCTGAATGTTCGATTATAGTTGATGATTATGGGCATTCGAGAATCCAGAATCCAGAACCATCATTGTGTTGCGAGGCACTCACACACACACACACTTACAGACACAGACAAATACAGTGCACAGACTGTGACAAAAAATACAGAATTCCTTTATTCAAATGGATGCACTTTTTTGCCGAGGCAACCCGAAAATGGTGTGTATCTTTTTGTGAAGAACATTTTGATTCGGACACACCCACCCACACCCACACTCCCCATTCGCCCCTAAGGATCCACGATGGCTACAAACACAAGCTAGAATTTTTTCCCTTTTTCAGATAAAACCATTGATAGATTTTTCAATAGTTTTCCATTCTCTCTCTCTCTCGCTGTGTTCCGTTATGTGGATGCTGTGCTCTATCCATGGTGGTATATCGACATTTTTTTTTCTTTTCAATTGTGAATTTCCATCGCCGATTGCCACAATTCAGGCTGGCATAAGCACTAGGGTCTACTATACACAGTGTGTGTGTGTGCCACCATTACTTTATATTCCTTGGATGGCCATCAACGGCGCGCGGCGCTCATCTTGATTTAATGGTTCTTCGATCAAGGTTTGATTGAACATTATTGGTTGGTTTGGTGAGAATATGAGCACCAAAAAAAACGATACGATTTGCCAGCCAGGCAGGGCCATTGAGCGCTTTTATATTATAATATTCCTCAACAACAACAGAAACATCAAGCGATGCGAATGGGCGTTGGTGGTGGAACCAAATTCGATGCATTATTTTTTTTGTTGCAAGGGGATTCATTATTATTAACGGGAAAACACACACACACAGTACAGTTGGTGGCACTTGATGGTCATTATCTTGGATTCTGGATTCATTTTTTTTCGCGCATTTTTTTGAATTTGATATTTCCACACACAATGTATGTTCAATTGTTTTGAAAAAAGCAAGGCCAAAAAAGCAATTTCGTTCGCATCGAAAATCGCGCGTTCGGCTTTAATCAATTTTTTTTGATTTCGTTGGCTGACTCGTATTAAAACGCTACCACAAAAGCGGATGATTGTTCATCGCCGTAATCTGAACCCGGGAAAATTCAAATTATTGCCTATTCAAATATAATAGCTGTGCCGAGTGCCGAGGCGATTCAATTGTTACATACCTGTACGCGGAGGAACTAGGGCAGGGGAAAGCTTGCGGGGATAATGTCTTGAATCTGGGGAATTTCGAAAAATTTCATATTTTTTTGTTTGAAAATGAATTCATCTTCTTAATTATTAGGCGTGGGCGCAGATGCGCAACACACACACAGCCGCATTCAAAAGACACACGCAGAATATGAATGATAGAAATTTGAATTCGCTACATCGAGAACACATCATCATCAAATGCAACTTACAATTAAGATCCACAGTGACGGTTGCCGTAGATGGTAACGAAATATTATTGTTGGATGCTTGACATGTGAACACGGCCATCAAATCCTGTCGGCTCAAAGCGGGTATTACCAATTGATTGCGGACCAATGTGTTTCCGTTGGGCGTGGTCAGTTGTTCGTATGTATCGTCTAGTAGGACTGATTCACGCCACCAGGTCAACGATGGAGTTGGCTTACCACCTTCCACTTCGCAAACCAATTCCAAGCGATCACCTTCGTTGTATGGACCGATTAGTGAAGGCAATGATTCACCAGTGGAATCGACGATTTGAGGCTTTTCCGGTGGCACTGTTTGAATAATAATTATTAAATAATAGTGAAATGTAATAAATGACGAAGAAAAAAAGGTCATCAAGGTCATTGACATTGAACACACACACACACAGAATTTTTTTTTGGGCGATCCAAAACACCCAAACTATCAATCATAATATTGTTCAATCAAGATCGCCCTTGTTCAACCGCCAAGATAGTTAAAAGGCTCAGTCAAGAGCTCAATTTAATCGAGGGTGGACTACATATTTTGAATTCTGAATATCTAGTCGGGCGATATGTGAATTGTTTTGTGTTGTTGGCCAACAACACTACACCAAATATGGTCGTCGTCGGTTAATAATAAATGGCCATCAATTAACTTGTCATTTTTGACGATACTAGTTGTTTCAAACAAAAATACCATTTTTACCATTTAAAAACTAAGCTAATTTTTAGTCAACAATTTCAAGAATTCCGACACAACATTCATCAAGATGCCTGGATCTAGCTACAAACCGGAACACGCAAAAAGCTTAAACATCCGCCAGACTTTGACTTTGAATTTGGGATTATTTCTCCTCTTCCTAAAAAAATGCCCTAATTACCAAAACTGCTGCTCGGATCCAAAAAAAAGTTTAAAAAAACCAGTTCATTATTTCGTAGGAATTTTATCAATGCACACACTCAATTTACTAAATTTAATTAGTCGATGATGCTCTTCCAGCAAATGAATCGTGTCGAGATTCAATCTCATGCTATGCCCAAATCAAATGCAAACTTACCAATTATCTTGAGAAATATCACCGAATTACGGGTGCGTTCTTTACGGAAATCCACCCGACATGCATATTCACCGGCATCTTCTGGCGTCAACAATTCCAACATTAGATGAGCATAAGGACTGGTCCCGGTGTTCATGTATGCACGGGATGCTAGGTTCTCATCGGTCACTCTTCGGGCCGCTTCCAGGCTGACTCCTTTTCGGGCGTCCACACTGTGCAAAAAACGGAACGGAAACGGGAAGACGGGAACGGGAAAAAACGCGAGAGACCAAAAATGATGGTGAAACATTTTTCGATTAGAAACAAAAGAAAAAAAAAGTTTAAAACATAAAAACGAAATTAATGAAAATTCGGTCCAGGCCAAGGTCTGGTATCCAGACCGAATTCGCGGGATAGCTTCAGGGCTGTCAAACTAAAAGCTGGCTAATACTACTACGGCACGAAACTACATTGGCTTTCTTTCTTTGTAAATCTAATTTTTGTTTGATTCCAACTCTGCTTGCAAGCAAGTACACACCCAAAAAAATATATTTGAAATTGAAACCTTGTTCCAAAAAACTTTTTCATTTTAATAATCGAATCTATAGTATAGTGTAATACTGGGGCGGGGGCAGGTCCTATCCTGGGCGGAACGCGCGATACTTTCAACGTATCAACTTTCTGTCTGTGCGTGCGTGTTGTTTGGGGCGGGCCCAAAGGCGGGTGTTAGGCTTGTATTTCATTGGATATTTTCATCACATACACATGCATGCCTCCCATACAATGTTTCATGTTGCTTGTGCTTGCATTGCGCGTACGTGATACCACACACACACACACACTTGATAGAGCGACCGCATCCGCCGATTTGAACCGTCGATCAACAGAATCATGTATCGCCCTTGAAATGATCTTGATCTTGATCGCTTAATTTGCAGCAGTGGTCAGGTATTTGACCGAGCAAATATGCAAGATGGGCTAAACCACAACGATAATCTCACACACAAATACCATTTATAAGCAGCTTACGGTCGGGGGGGGGCACAATAAAACCAAACCGCATCCAATCCAATCTCTACACACCGCACATCGCTTTCTCCCGCTGATAATTCAAAAATCTCCCCATCTAAAAGCGCCAAGCTGAGAGTGTGGCGCCAAGAGTGAAAGAGAGAGAATAAGTATGATTCATTAATGTAAATGAGATTCCATTCAAGAGCTCATTGGGACCTGGATTCTGGGTTGTGGATTCTTGGTTCTGGATTCCAAGAACTTTTTCTTATTCAGGTCGGTCGTTTTTCGTTGGTCGTGCTACACGCACATCTCGTTAGCGAATAGTAGAGCAAAGAAGAGCAGAGCAGAGCAGAGCAGAGCCGAGCGAAGACAAGACAATTTCGGAAAGTTTTTCTTTTTGTCGGTCGGTCGGATTTTTCGCAAAATGAATCTCGAATAATAAAAGCTAAAAGCAAGTCTTGGAGAGAGAGAAAGAGAGAGAGAGAGAGATAGAAAGAAAACTCTCTAATTTTGATGTAGCTTCAAATTTTTTTCATTGTTCGCTCGGGTAATATAATGTGCATTGTGTTTGGAAACCGCTATATAAGACACACACACCCACACACACAATAACAGTGGAAGACGATTGGCACTTGATTTCGATTGGGATATTATACAACATAACCATCATAGTAGCATGAATGGTGGTGGTGCTGAAAACTTTTAGTTTCCACTTCGGTTCGTTCATTCGTTCGTTCGTTTGGTTTGGTTTGATTTTTCGGATTCCATTGGTGGCCATTTCATCATTGGTGGTTCATTTCATCATCTACCAAAGAACTATCATCATTGCTTTGTGACTAGTATTGTAGCTTCTTTCGATTCTTTTTATTACTCGGGCCAAAATGTGTGGACACACAGAATGAATCACATTGAATAGCGCACAATAGTGGCGGAGGGGGGCGGCAGAAATATAAGTTTGATATGAGAGATGTGAGTGTGTGTGTGTGTGGTTGAATAATTTCTATTATTATTTCATTTTATTCTGTGTCTTGTGTGCCAGATTCAGCTTTTCATTCAGCGATTCTTTTAAGAAAACTAGAACAATAGAAAAAAAATTCCATGGGATTTGTTAAAAGTCTTGGCAAATGTGGCAAGTCTTCATGCTGTTGATGATACTGTGGTCCATTCTTGGATATTAATTTTGACACCAAAAAAGCATCCATCCTAATGATCATTCTGGGAATAATACAAGGCGTCAAATCCCAGAATCTCCAGGATTCAATTGAATCCAGTGTGGACCGATTTTTAAAAATGGGCGCTGCGCAAGCAGGTCAATAATTGGATTGATCCAATGAAAATGATTGGTTCAATATGAATATGAATATGGGCTTTCGTGGTAAAGATAGCGCGCTAACTAATCGATCTTTAATCACATTTGAACAAAATCAAAATTTGGTGCAAACTAAAACGACAGGTGGGCGGCAGATTTCAGGTTGTGTGATGATGAATAGTAGTGCTCATCCCTTTGTCGTTCGTTCGACGTTTCAACCTGACCTGGTGTGTTCGAAACACCACCTGCAACCAGGGAATATTAACCACGATATATTCAAGGCCCAAAAAAAATACTAAACTAAATAATCGAAGAAAACGAAAAATCCGTCAATTTTGTCCCATTTTCCCAAATGTTTTTTTTTTGGTTGAAATTCATCGATTCATTGAAATCGATCGATCGATTGATTGATTTCCGCTTGGCACTTCACATGGACATTTTGTACCAAGTTATGGACCAAGCAAACAAACAAACAATCATTGGTTTACATATGGCCACGCACACACGGCTTGATTTAATCTGTTGGTGTATCTATATTGATTTTTCCACCACCACCATCGTTGCTCTTGGAACCACGTTCAGGTTATTCTGGTTATTTGGTGGACCTTGGTGGTGGTGGTGGCAATAATTGATTGATTGCCAAATGGAAACCAGAGACCCGGCACGCTTGCAAACAGCCAGCCAGCCAGCCATCGTTTGCAGCCCGGGAATCTTAAAGGGAATCCAAGGGGAATCAAAGCGAAGAGTGGGTGAATCGAACTGAAATGGCCTGTCGCTTCGTCGTTCGTCGTCGTAGACGTTGAATAATAGTCAAAGTAATGGTAATGGATGATGGTGAAGAATTTCGTCCCGAAATAGAGAGAAAAGACAAATTATGTGAGAACAATTAAAAACTTAATCAACAACAACGGCAACACCAGCAACAACAACAACAACAATAGTTTGAAGGTTGTGTGTGTGCGTTGTGTGCTTCTTCAGGTTTTTGTTTCAACATTCTTCGCTGAAACGGTTTTGCCTATTGTAACGGTTCATTGGGCGCCTTGTCCAAATGGAAAACGGAAAATGGTGGAAACACACTATGCAACTTTGAAAGCGACTAAATTGTGTGCTGGTGGTGGTGGGTGCACCAAAGCAAATACACACGCCCTGGTGTACGCCCAGTGCAGACACACACACGCCCGCTCACTATATTAAGCGAATGTTGATGTTGATGATGATGATGATGATGGAGATCATAATTAATGATGTTAGTCTCAAACAGAAGAAGAAGAAGAAGAAGAAGAAAAACCATCCAAGAATAGGAAGAGAGGAAGGGGGCAGAAAGGCGCCAAACAAACTTGCCAGGGCCCAGGCAATGGATTCTATGCGTGACGATATTTTGAAGAAAACACACAACCTGGTTTCACCATTGTTCACCAAGAGCGTTCACCATTCGCCATTCACTTGTGATCACTATTCGCAGCTTTGCCGAGTATCAGTATTGGGGAGAATATACCGAAAATAACCATAATAATAATAATAATAGTAATAATAATGATAATAATAACAATAATGCGAGCAAATAACAATAACCTGAACCCACCAATGAAAATGATATAAAAAGATAATGATTGGTGATCGTGGTGGCCAAACAGACAGACAAAAGGCCCACCACGCAACACAATAATGAGAGAATATGGGCCCATATAATTATCATCATGCGGATAATAATAATGGTTAATAACCACCACATCAATTAATGAAAACGACGATGATGATGGTCCTTCAACATAAAAGTTCAACATCATCGTTGGTTGGTGTGTGTGTCATCCAATGCAAATAAATGAGGCTTAGCTGAGACCCGTTAAGGGAACCGTTATTGGATGCTAACCACAAAACTTTTTGTCACCAAACAAAAAAAAATATCATCAGTCATGGTATTAGCGCAAGTTAGGTCGGCCTCAAGTTTCAATTACCATGATTATAAGGGGTGTGTCTGTCTGTCTGTGTGTGTGTGTGTGGGCGGATGCGTTTGGGGTATCAATGACAATTCTTTTGCGGGCATCACTCATATGGCGGAATGGTGAAGAATGGTGAAGAGAATGCCGATAATTTAATAGCGCAAACATTTGGCAATGTTTTGACAATAGAATCAACTACTGTACTTATGATTGTTAGCTGGTTCACATCTTCTTGTTGTCGTTGCCTTTGCCCTTGCATTTCGAAAGCATTTTCCAACAGCAAATATGGTGATGGTACTTTCATTCACCCGAACGCCCGCAACGACCAAGTGACAGCGAACAGTGAAGAAAAAAAATACAAATACAAACAACTTCTTTTCAAATCAAATCCAATAAACAATGTGCCGCCCTTTGAGAAAGAATGGCACTTTTCAAATCAATGAACAACAAAATAGCACACTTCACTAGCATATTCACCACCACCGCCACTTTCGCGCCAAGAACTGGAGGTCGGTTCGAGTGCGCCAACTTTCACTAGAACCAACCAACCAGACAGAGAAATATAGTGATTTAAAATTTGAAATTCAAATTTAAATCCTCTCAGCCACACAAGGGGGAGCTCTCTCTCTCTCTCGTTTTAAAGGGTACAAAGGGGATAAACTTAAAAACCAATGTTGTTCACTTACCTGTAAATGGGAGTGGTAGATTCATCCTTATACCAAAGGATCAATGTAACGGAATCTTTAGGCGTCGATGTGGATATATTACATGGTAGGGCAATCTTTCCTCCGGCCACACCGGTCAATGTTCCGATGATTTCTGTGTAATAAGCCAAACATAACAAATCAAACCATTAGGATACGGTTAAATGAAATCATGAAACGGATTTTAACACACTACACTACACTTGGAATCGAATCGATTATCCAGGCCAGCCTTGAAAAAGTAGGAGGATTCTTGGGCACCACCATTAAGTGCCATTTAGTAATTATTATTAAAATTCAACCACCATAGGAATCCTGGTTGGAATCTTCTTTTTGGGAATCTTTTTTTTTTGGATAATTTTCCCACAAAAAAAAATTAACTATAAAAAAATACTGTGACCACATTCACAGTAAGGGAGGCGTGCTCTGGGCGTGATTTATGGCATGAAAGCACGCCCAAAATCCCAAAAAGAAAAAAAATAAATTCCCCTCCCACTTTGTTGGTCCTCCCACTCCACTCGTTCTGTAAGAAGAGGTCACCGAGCATACTAATTTAGAAAATGGCTGCAATTCGTTGTTCGTCCAATAAAACAAAAGAAAGACCGAACACACACACACAATGAATGAACGATTCTTCGGAATAATAATTATTCTTGATTATAATAAACATTCCATTAGCCCATTGCATGTTTGCCAATTTGGTTTGAATAGAAAAGAGCAACAGCAACAGCCAGAAAAAAAATTCATTTGTAATGATTATGATCCAATTACGGGCCATTTTGCCCGAAAATGCCCTTCATCCATTCATTAACCCTTTGCTCCAGCTGAATGTGTGTATTATGGGTGTATCATTGTGGGTGTGTAACTGTAAATTCTGGAATTGTAAAATTTGCAAAAAAAAATATTCATCACTTTCATCGTATACACACCGAAATCTTTTTCCATATTCTTATGCCTATGCCGGACGGTTCGGCTTATTTTTGGCGCTTTTTTCGTTTGAAAATTGAACACAACTTCATCATTATTATCGTTCAACGATGATTTAGGGTCTTCTTCCAAAGATATTTCTTCAGCAGACATTTCCGTTTCTTCTTCTTGTTGCTGGTTGGATGAGACCATAGTGGATGATGATCTTCTTCTTTTCTTATTTGATTTGATTTGATTTGTTTGAGATTCTCGGTAGCCGGAAGTTTGTTGTTTGGAATTATTGGAATTATTTGATGAGGCACTTTTGGCATTAATATCATTAATATCACTGTTTGATGATGATGATGATGATGATTGTTGTTGGCCCAAATTAATCCATGATGGAGTTCTATGCATGGATAAAATCAATAGATAGGGCTCGATACGTGGTCCGCCGGTGGCCGGCGACATTGATATGAGCGATGGCCGCCGACCAACAGAATGATGCTGTACAAAGCCGTTGATCGGGCGGGTGTTGGGCGGTGTCATCGACCACAGGCCACTTGGACCAATTATTATCAAAACGCAGAATATGAATATGAACCACCACCACCACCGCCAGCATTGGAATATGATAATTATCAGTGGTTTGCCTTGATTTACAGTGTTCATATTTGTTCATGTTTGTCGTTACACCATTGGCTTCACCAAATGTGATCATTGGTCGCCACCACCTAAACTGCATCGGAATCAGCTTTAGCGCGAACCAAAAAAAATCAGAGCCCAGGCTCAAGGTGGTCGAGGATTATTCCGGGGAAAAAATAGCAAAAAAAAAATAGTGACCACAACAATCTTGGCAATC
>JAOZJS010001261.1:0-12403 GCA_025882695.1 Amerodectes protonotaria | reverse complement strand
CGCGCCGCGCCCCCCGCCCCATCGATGCGCTCATGCAGAAACTCAACCGCCCCATATCCGATTTCATAGGTCGGCTGCCGAATCGTCGAGACCCCGATCAACTCCGCCCACTCCGGGTCGTCGATTGAGAGTAGCGCCGCATGCGCCTGCCACCCCACTCCGAACCGCGCATGCAAATGGCGCGCCAACGCCAACGCGACAGGCGCATTCGCCGCGAACAGCGCCGCGCGCCCACCCGCACGCGCGGCCGCGTCGAGACGCGCATCCACCTCGGCCAGCGCGCCCGCGAGCGCATCGGGATCGCCCGGTTCGAGCACGACCGTCGGCGTAACGGGCTTGCCGAGCATCGCAAGCGTGTCGCGAAACGCGGCCTCGCGCTGCTGCCGCGAACTCACATGCTCGACCGGCTGCACGACGAAATGAATCGAACCGAAACCGCGATCGAGCAGATGCCGAACCCCGGCCTCGACCGCCGCCTGATTGTCGAGCCCGATCAGATCGGCCTCGAACCCTTCGACCGTACGGTCGACGAGCACGGCCGGAATCCCGCCGCCGCGCAGCGGATGCAGCATCTTCTCCTCGACGCCGAGCGCGTTCACGATCATGCCCTCGACGCGATACGTGGTGAGCAGCTGCAAATAGCGGCTCTCCATCTCGACCTGATTCGCCGCGTGGCAGATCAGCGGCATGTAGCCGAGATCGCGGCACGCGGCCTCGACGCCCTGCAGCACCTCGACCGTGAACGGATTGGTCAGGTCGGCCGCGAGCAAGCCGAGCAGGCGGTTGCGCCCGCGCTTGAGGCCGCGCGCCATCTGGTTCGGGCGGTAATCGAGCTGCGCGATCGCGGCCTCGATGCGCTGCCGCAGATCGGCCGACAGCACGTGCGTCTCTCCGTTCAGATAACGCGATACGCTGGTCTTGCCCGTGCCTGCGGCACGCGCGACGTCGCTGATCGTGGCCGGACGCGCCGGCGGCACGAGCGCTTCGCTCATCGCGGTTACGCCCCGGCCGCGTGCGGCACCCGCAGCGCCTCGGGGTTGACGAGATTGACGCGCAGCGTGCCCGCCAGCGCGGCGACCAGATTCTCGGCCGCGCAGCGCGCCATCGCATGGCGCGTCTCGTGCGTGGCCGAACCGATGTGCGGCAGCGCCACGACGTTCTTCATGCGCAGCAGCGGCGAATCGGCCGGCAGCGGCTCCTTCTCGAACACGTCGAGCCCCGCGCCGCGAATGGGGCCCGCTTCGAGCGCCTCGATCAGCGCAGCCTGATCGACCACCGGTCCGCGCGACGCGTTGATCAGGATCGCGCCGGGCTTCATCTTCGCGAGTTCGGCCGCGCCGATCAGGTGACGCGTCTCGGGCGCGAGCGGCACTTGCAGGCACACGAAATCGGACTGCGCGAGCAGCTCGTCGAGCGAGACGCGGCACGCGCCGTAATCGGCCTCGGCGGCCGGATGCGGGTTGCGGTTCGCATACAGCACGCGCATGCGGAACCCGAGCGCGGCGCGGCGCGCCACGGCCGCGCCGATGCGCCCGAGCCCGACGATCCCGAGCGTCTTG
Source organism: Amerodectes protonotaria (assembly GCA_025882695.1). NCBI lineage: Eukaryota > Metazoa > Arthropoda > Arachnida > Sarcoptiformes > Proctophyllodidae > Amerodectes > Amerodectes protonotaria. The sequence goes on along the minus strand of JAOZJS010001261.1, from coordinate 10,844 downwards.
CCCTGCACGTCGGTGCCGTACAAATCGGGGCCGATGCTCGCGTGCCAGTTGCCGGCCTTGACCCACTCTGCGAGCTCGACCACGCGCCGCGCCGACGCGAGGATCAGCGAGAACACCGTGTCGGCCGTCGATTCCGTGAGCACGTCCGGCGTATGCGCGAGCACGATGCCGCGGCGCGTGAGGTCGGGCACGTCGAAGTTGTCGTAGCCGACCGAGATCGTGGACCACGCCTTCAGGCGCGGCGCGGTGTCGAGCAACGCGGACGAGATCTTGAAGCTCGCGCCGATCGCGCCGTCCGCGCCGGGCAGCGCCTGCGCGAGCGCGTCGGCGCCGTCCGCCTGCACCACGTCGGCGTGTTCGCGCAGATACGCGAGGACGTCGTCGGGCAGCGGTTTATAAGCGACGATACGAGGCTTCATGTTTCATTTTCCTTGGAGCGAGGCGGCCAGCGCGCGCGCGTCGCCTTGCGGTTTGACGGATAGCGTGAGCACCACCGACAGGATCAGCGCGGCGCTCATGAACGCATACGATAGCGTGGGCGAGCCGGTCGCGCCGTTCAGATAGCCGACCACGTACGAGCCGACGAACGAGCCGAGCGCGCCCATGCCGTTGATCAGCGCCATCGCGCCGCCGGCCACGTTGCGCGGCAGCAGTTCCGGCACGATCGCGAAGAACGGGCCGTACGGAGCGTACATCGCCGCGCCCGCGACCACCAGCAGCGCGTATGAAATCCAGAAATGCGACGAGCCCAGGGCGTACGACGCCGCGAACGCCGCCGCGCCGATCAGCAGGAACGGCCACACGAACGCGCGGCGCGAGCCGAGCTTGTCGGATGCCCACGACGCGCCGAGCATCGCGATGGTCGCCGCCAGATACGGCAGCGCCGACAGCCAGCCCGTCGCAACCATGCCGAGCGCGCTGCCGTTCTTGACGATCGACGGCAGCCACAGCACGAAACCGTACACGCCGATGCTCCAGCAGAAATACTGCGCGCACAGCTTCATCACCGCGGGCGAACGGAAGGCCTCGCCGTAGTTGCGCACGGGCTTGATGCCGGCCTGCTCGGCCGCGAGCGCGTCGTGCAGCGCGCGCTTTTCCTGATCCGAGAGCCAGGTCGCCTGCGCGGGCTTGTCCTTGACGAGGAACCACCAGCAGATCGCCCACACCATCGCGGGCACGCCTTCGGCGACGAACATGTTGCGCCAGCCGTACGCGTGAATCAGATAGCCCGACACCACCGACATCCACAGCACCGTGACGGGATTGCCGAGAATCAGGAACGTGTTGGCGCGCGAGCGTTCGCGCTTCGTGAACCAGTTGCTGATGTAGATCAGCATCGACGGCATCACGGCCGCCTCGACTACGCCGAGCACGAAGCGAATCGCCATCAGCGACGGGATATTGCTGACCACGCCCGTCAGCGCTGCGCAACCGCCCCACAACAGCAGGCACACGAACACGAGACGCTTGACGCTGCGCCGTTCCGCGTAGATCGCGCCGGGCAGCTGGAAGAAGAAATAGCCGAGGAAGAACAGCGCGCCGATCAGCGACGACAACCCTTTGCTGATGCCGAGGTCCTGATTGATGCCGGCCGCGGCCGCGAAGCCGTAGTTCGCGCGGTCGAGGTAGGCAAGGCTATAGGTGATGAAGACGATCGGGATGATGATCCACCAGCGTCGTGCTGCGAGCGTGTCTGCCATGAGAATGTCTCCTTGCGCGGATAGCGCGGGGGTCTTGCGGCTCGTGCTCGTTGGGCGGCACGATGGAAAAAAACGTTACGAATGCGCGGGCTGCTCGGCGGCCTGTTCGAGGCGGTCGAGTTCCGCGCGCGTCGGCAGCCCTTCCGAGTCGCCGATCACCTGAATCGCCAGCGCGCCGATGCGGTTGCCGCGCGCCACGGCCTGTTCCATGGAACGCCCTTCGAGCAGCGCGCTGATCACGCCCACCGCGAAGCCGTCCCCGGCGCCGACCGTATCGACGACGCGCGCGACGGGCTCGCCCGCGACCGTGCCTTCCCGGCCGTCGGCGGTCTTGAAGTACGCGCCCGTTTCGCCGAGCTTGATCACCACGCCGCGCGCGCCCTGCTGCAGGTAGAACGCGGCGATCTCGGCCGGCGTATCGCAGCCCGTTAGGCGGCGCCCTTCCGCGAGGCCCGGCAGCACCCAGTCGGCACGCGCGGCCAGCGCGTTGAGCGTGCTGACCATGGCGCTCTCGGACGGCCACAGCGTCGGCCGCAGGTTCGGATCGAACGTGATGGTGCGGCCGGCCGCGCGCATTTCCTGCGCGAGATGGAACGCGAGTTCGCACGACGTCGCCGAGATCGCGGGCGCCACGCCGGTCAGATGCAGATGGCGCGCGCCGAGCACGTAGTCGGCGACGTAATCGGCCAACGACAGATGGCTCGCCGCCGAACCCTTGCGGAAATATTCGACGACGGGATCGCTGCCGTCGTCGGCGCGCGACTTGAGCTGAAAGCCCGTGGGATAGCGCGCGTCGACCGTCACGCAGGCCCCGTCGATGCCCTCGCGCGCGAGCGTGTCGAGCACGAAGCGGCCGAACGAATCGTCGCCGACGCGGCTCATCCAGCCCACCTTGAAGCCGAGGCGCGCAAGACCCGTCGCGACGTTCAGGTCCGCGCCCGCGACGCGGCGCACGAATTGCGCGGCCCGTGCGAGCGGGCCCGGCTCGGTCGCGACGAACATCGTCATCGCTTCGCCATAGGTGACGACGTCGAGAGGCAAAGTCATGAGGTATCTCCTGATTATTCTGGCGGCGTGGGCTGCCGGCGCGTCATGCGGCGTCGAGCCAGGCGACGCGGCGGCGCGCGTCGCCCGCGCAGTCGGCCGGGTCGAGCGGGAATTCGATGCCGCGCGGCACGTGGCGCGGCAGGCAGGCGAGCACGGCGCGCACGAGCGGGTCGTCGGCGGCCGGCGCCACGGCGAAACGCCGCGCGCCGCTGCCCTCGACGGCCTTGCAATGGATGTATTCGACGGCCGGCGCGAGCGCATGCGCGGCGTCGAGCGGCGCCTCGCCGGGCCATTGCCAGTTGCCGATGTCGAACGTCATGCCGAGCGCGCCGCGCGCGCCGGCCGCGTCGAGCGCCGCGAACAGGCCGCGGAACTGCGCGAGCGAGCCGCCGAGCGCGAGCTGGCCGTTCTCGACCAGCACACGGGCGCGGGCGCCGCGCGACAACGCGACGAGCTTGTCCGCGTGCGCGTCGCCGGCAAAGCCGCCGAGCTGGAATTTGACGAAGCGCGCGCCGAGCGCATCGGCCTCGGCCAGCCCGAAGGACAGCGCTTCGGCGTCGAGCGCGCCGTCGTCGGTATAGAGATTGGCGGGCGTCGAATAGACGGACCAAAGCCCGGCATCGGCGAGCGCCGCGCCGAGCGCGGCGAGCGCGACCGGCGACGCGGCCGTCTCGCTCGCGAACAATTCGCGCCGCACCTCGAAGCCGGCCGCACCGGCCGACACGGCCGCGCCGATGCAGCCGAGGTGCCCTTCTTTGCGTACACGGTCCGCGCCGAATGCGCTCGCCACGATCACGATCTCCGCCATTTCTGCCCTTATTTCCGTTTATGGAACCGGTTCCATGAATGGGATGGATAGTGCGCTTCGAGGCGGGTGCTCGCCATAGAGAAAATCCCTAGGTCGAGACGTGTGCCCTTCCGATATCAAGAAACTGGACCAATGCGATTTTCAAGACGGAACGCCCCGGAAGCCAGCACCATTAATATGACTTTTTCGCGAATGGAGGTCAGCTGATGCCGTGGACATATAGTCAGGCGACTGGTGGGATATCTCGTGATGGAAAAGCGCTCACGCCTGCCGCGTACTCGGGCTTCGGGGCGGGAAAAAATAACCCATGCGCTCAGACGCAGGAGAAAATCGGCCCAATTCCTCGGGGCACATGGACCGTCAGCCGTCCTTTCACCCATGCTCACGCCGGACCCTACGCGCTGCGGCTCACGCCGCAAGCCGGCACGGCCACGTTCGGCCGCTCGGAATTTCTGATTCACGGCGATAGCACTCGACATCCAGGAAAGGCCTCGAATGGCTGCATCATTACCGGCATGCATAATCGACAACGTATCTGGGCGAGCGGTGATCGTACGCTTATCGTGATCCAATGAAAGCCATCATTTTCGCCACCGCTTTTGCGCTATCGCTGCCATCTATTTGCCTCGCGGGTTCGCCTCCCGGATGCAAAGGCTGGCCGACGAATATTGCAATCGTGTACCTGAAGAATGCGGGGATAACCGATCCGACCAAGCTCGACGAATCGAAAACCCATGCGGTTCGTCTGAGTTCGGAAAAGATCGGCAAGGACCTCTGGCGAGACGTCTACGACATCACCTTCCGCGAGCACGGTGGACGCGTGATCGAGGTCATCACATCGAGCGAAGCCGGTTCCACGGAGTGCTCCATGTCCGATCCCATCGTCTGGGTGGTGTCGCAGAAGCTCGGCGTCCGCTAAGAAGAAGCATCTGCTGAGTCTTCAAAGCTGACCCAGCACCCAGCCTCTCGGCCCACGGCGTTTGCTATCATACGGCACTGGATATATATACAGTGTTAGCATGCCCGCCCCGCCGCCCACTCTCGCGCCGCCCGACGCGTTCTACTACCTGACCAACTTCGAGCGCGCGCTCGCATGGCTGGCCGCCAGCTACGACGACGTGCTCGCCGACGATGAACGCGCGTTCGTGCACGGCTTCGCGGCGTTGCCCCAGGCGTCGCGCGCGCTGCTCGTGCGCATGCTGATGCGGCGCGGGCCGAACTTTCGCGCGAGCAAGCTCGCCTATGACGAGATCGGCTGCCCGCTCGCGGCATCGGCGCCGCTCGCCGCGCTCGGCTGGGTCGATGCCGCGCCGCCGCTGACGCTCGACGAGCTATTCGCGCTGACCGCCAAGAGCGAACTCGCGCAGATGTTCCCCGCGCTCGCCGCATGCGCGTCCGCGCGCAAGCAGGATTGGCTCGACACCGTGCGCGACGCGCTCGGCGGAGAAACCGGCGCAAGCGACGCGGCCGACGAACGCGCCGAATTCGCTCGACCGTTTTCCGCCTGGGTCCCCGCCAGCGCCGACCGCGTGCTGCGCGTGACGGCCGCCCCGCTGTGCGAACGCCTGCGCCTGATGTTCTTCGGGAACTTGCGCCAGGACTGGAGCGAATTCGTGCTCGCGGATCTCGGCGTGTTTCAGTACGAGCAGGTGCCGCTCGCGCCGTCGTCGCGCGCGTTCCAGACCCGCGCGGACGTCGATGCGTACCTCGCGCTGCATGCATGCCGCGACGCGCTCGCCGTGTGGCCCGGCGAACTGCCGCTCGACCCGTTGCTCGCGCATGCGGATGCGGTCGAGTGCGCACAGCCGTGGCTCGGCGTACGCCGCGCGAAACTGCTGTTCGCGCTCGGGCAGGCCGGCGAGAAACGCGAAGCATGGCCGCTCGCGCTCGACGCGTATGCGCGCAGCGCGTGGCCCGGCAGCCGTCACCGGCGCATTCGCGTACTGGAACGCAGCGGCCGCGACGCCGACGCGCTGACGCTCGCGCTGGCGGCGCGCGCGGACTACGAAAGCGACGAGGAACGCCAGCGCGTCGAACGGATGCTGCCGCGCTTGCAGCGGCGCGCGGGCATGCCCGCGGCACGTGCCCGTAGCGCCGCCCCCGCGCCGCGCGAAACGCTCGTGCTGCCGCGTCCGCAGGCGCCCGCGAGCGTCGAGTACGTGGTCCGCGATCATTTCTCGGCACCGCACGCACCCGTGCACTACGTCGAAAACACGCTGATCAATTCGCTGTTCGGCTTGCTGTGCTGGGATGCGATCTTCGCCGCCGTGCCGGGCGCATTCTTCCACCCGTTCCAGCGCGGGCCGGCCGATCTCCATGCGCCCGATTTCGCGGCACGGCGCGCGCACGCGTTCGCGGCCTGCTTTGCGAGGCTCGACGACGGCACCTATGCCGACGCGGTCCGCCGGCGCTACGAGACGAAGTTCGGCCTGCAATCGCCGTTCGTGTTCTGGGGCGTGCTGAGCGCCGAGCTGCTCGACCAGGCGCTCGCCTGCCTGCCGCCCGCGCATCTGCGGCTATGGTTCGAGCGGCTGCTCGCCGACCTCCGCGGCAACCGTTCCGGGCTGCCCGACCTCGTGCGCTTCTGGCCGGCCGAACGGCGCTACGAATTGATCGAGGTCAAAGGTCCCGGCGACCGCCTGCAGGACAACCAGATCCGCTGGCTCGACTACTGCGCCGCGCACCGCATGCCGGTGCGCGTGATCGACGTCGAATGGGCCGGAAACGCGGCTATCGAACCGGCGACCGAACACGAGATGCGCGCATGAGCTACACCGTCGCCGTGCGGGCGATGTGCGAGTTCACCGCGCGCCGCGGCGACCTCGACCTGCGCTTCACGCCCGCGCCGACCGCGCTCGAAGGCATTGCCGGGCACGGCGCGGTCACGGGCCGGCGCGGCGCGGGCTACGAAACCGAGATCGCGCTGTCCGGCACCTGGCGCACGCTGACCGTGCGCGGGCGCGCGGACGGCTACGATCCCGCCGCGAACCGGCTCGAAGAAATCAAAACCTATCGCGGCGATCTGGACAAGATGCCCGCGAACCACCGCACGCTGCATTGGGCGCAGGCGAAGGTCTACGGGCATCTGCTGTGCGCGGCGCGCGGGCTCAAATCGCTGACGGTCGCGCTCGTCTATTTCGACATTGCATCCGAGCGCGAGACCGTGTTGACCGAGACGTTGTCCGCGCCGGACCTCGCTGCGTTCTTCGATGCGCAATGCGCATGCTTCGTCGATTGGGCCGAGCGCGAAACCGCGCACCGCGAGGCGCGCGACGCGGCGCTGCGCGCGTTGACGTTTCCGCATGCGCGGTTCCGTGCCGGCCAGCGCGCGCTCGCCGTGGCCGCGTACCGCGCGGCGCGCGACGAGCGCTGCCTGATGGCGCAAGCGCCGACCGGCATCGGCAAGACGCTCGGCACGCTGTTCCCGCTGCTGAAAGCCTGCGGCGAGGAGCGGCTCGATCACGTGTTCTTCCTCACGGCGAAAACACCCGGCCGCGCACTCGCGCTCGATGCGCTCGCCACGCTACGCGCGGGCACGCCCGAGCTGCCGCTGCGCGTAGTCGAACTCGTCGCGCGCGACAAGGCGTGCGAGCACCCCGATCTCGCGTGTCATGGCGAATCCTGCCCGCTGGCGCGCGGCTTCTACGACCGCTTGCCCGCCGCGCGCGATGCGGCGCTCGCGGCAGACGGCATGCTCGAACGCGGCGCGGTGCGCACGGCGGCGCTCGCGCACGACGTGTGCCCGTACTACCTGTCGCAGGAACTCGCGCGCTGGTCCGACGTCGCGATCGGCGACTACAACTATTACTACGACGACAGCGCCCTGTTGTATGCGCTCGCGCAGCAGAACAACTGGCGACCGGGCGTGCTCGTCGACGAGGCGCATAACCTGCTCGAACGCGCGCGCAAGATGTACAGCGCGTCGCTCGATCCGCTGGATTTCGCCGCCGCGCGCGACGCCGCGCCCGCCGTATTGCGCCGGGCGTTCGAGCGGCTCGGCCGCGCCTGGGGCACGCTCGATCGCGCGCAAGCGGCGCGCTATGCCGCCTATCCCGAGTTGCCGGTGCCGCTCGTGACGGCGCTCCAGCATCTCGTCTCCACGGTCGGCGAGCATCTGGCCGAAGCGCCGCGCACGTCCGACGACGCGCTGCTGCGTTTTCATTTCGACGCGTTGCGTTTCACGGCGCTCGCCAATGCGTTCGATCATGCGTCGATCTTCGACGCGACGCTGCACGACTCGCCGGCGCCGCAAGCGGAACGGCCCGAGGGCCGCAAGCGCGCGGCGCCACGCAAACCCGTGCGCGCCACCCTGACGATTCGCAACGTGATCCCCGCGGCCTTTCTCGCGCCGCGCTTCGCGGCCGCGCAAGCTACGGTGCTGTTTTCGGGCACGCTGAGCCCGTTCGATTTCTATCGCGACACGCTCGGGCTGCCGCAAGACACGGAGCAGCTCGACGTCGAAGGGCCGTTCCGCGCGGAGCAGTTGACCGTGCGCATCGCGCATCACGTCTCGACGCGCTGGCGCGACCGCGAACGTTCGCTCGAACCGATCGCGGATCTGATCGCGTCGCAGTACGCGCAGCGGCCCGGCAACTATCTCGGGTTCTTGAGCAGCTTCGACTATCTGCGCAGCGTGGCTGTGCTCATGCGTGCGCTGCATCCGGACGTGCCCGTCTGGGAACAGTCGCCGGGCATGAGCGAAGCCGAGCGCGACGCATTCCTGGCACGTTTCGATGCGGACGGCCGCGGGGTCGGTTTCGCCGTGCTCGGCGGCGCGTTCGCGGAAGGCGTCGATCTGGCGGGCGACCGGCTGATCGGCGCATTCATCGCGACGCTCGGGCTGCCGCAAACCAACGACGTGAACGAGCAGATGCGGCAAGCGCTCGATGCGCGCTTCGGCAACGGCTACAACTACACGTACCTGTATCCGGGGCTGCAGAAGATAGTCCAGGCAGCCGGGCGCGTGATCCGCACCGAGCACGACGAAGGCGTGGTCCATCTGATCGACGACCGCTACCGGCGGCGGGAAGTGCGGGCGCTGCTGCCGAGGTGGTGGCGTATCGATTGAATTGACCCATGCCCGACCTATACTGGAATTTCGTGAAGTTCCGGGCAAAATCGACCGCGCGGAGCCACGCGAAAAAGGAGAACGACCGTGACTCCCTGGGAAATGCGAGGCACCGAACTGATCAACTGCAATTGTTCATACGGTTGCCCGTGCCAATTCAACGCGCTGCCGACGCACGGCTTCTGCGAAGCGCTCGGTGCCATCGCGATCGACACCGGCCACTACGGCGACGTCAATCTCGACGGCGTAAAGATCGGCGTGGTCTTCCAATGGCCGGGGCCGATCCACGAAGGCCGCGGCAAGTGCCAGCCGATCGTGGACGAAAGCGCCAGCCCCGCACAACGCGAAGCCATGCTGAAAATCATGACCGGTCAGGATACCGAACCATTCGCCACGATGTTCTCGGTCTTCGCATCGACGCTCGAACAAGCCTACGAACCGATTTTCGCGAAAATCGATTTCGAGGTCGACGTCGACGCGCGGCGCGGCCGGATTCACGTGGACGGCGTGCTCGACGTGACCGGCGAACCGATCCGCAACCCCGTCACGAACCTCGAGCATCGCGTCAGGATCGATCTGCCGCACGGCTTCGAATACGAGCTCGCGGAAATCGGTTCGGGCACCGGACGCTCGTACGGCAATATCGAACTCGCGCTCGACGGCACCTATGCGCAGTTCGCGCAGCTGCATCTGAACAATAGCGGACCGGTCCGACATCGCGCCGCCGCATGAACGGTATCGAGCGGCTGCTCGGCCGCGGCCGCGCCGTGACGGCGCTCGGCATCGCGGCGGTCGTCGCGTCGTCGTGGTTTTATCTATGGACCGGCGCGGGGATCGGGATGTCCGCGCCGGAGATGACGGCTGTCGCGCTGTTCCCGCACCGGCTCCCGGCAAGCGGCAGCATGGACCCGTCGCTCTCGACCGCCATCGTCATGTGGTGGGTCATGATGATCGCGATGATGACGCCCAGCGCCGCGCCGCTCATCCTCCTGTACCGGCGCGTGCTGCGGCACCACGGCAGCGCGCAGGCCGCATCGGCGGTGCCGTCGGTGTGTCTGCTCGCGGGCTATCTGAGCGCGTGGCTCGCGTTCTCGGTCTGCGCGGCGCTGCTGCAGCAGGCCCTCGAGCCGAGCGGGCTCATATCGTCGATGATGCTGTGGTCGCGCAGCGCTTGGCTATCGGCGGCCGTGCTGGCCGCGGCAGGCGCCTATCAGTTCTCGCCGCTCAAGCGCGCATGCCTCACGCAATGCCGCTCGCCGGTGAAATTCCTGACGGAATACGGGCGCCCGGGCGCGTTGAACGGCTTCGCGCTCGGCGCGCGGCACGGGCTTTACTGCATCGGATGTTGCTGGCTGCTCATGGCGCTGCTGTTCGTCGGCGGGATCATGAATCTCGCGTGGATCGGCGCGCTGTCGCTGATCGTCTTCGTGGAGAAGATCGTACCCGGCGGCGAGCGGATCGGACGGATGCTGGGCGTCGTGCTGCTGGTTTGGGCGGGCGCAACGCTGATAAGTTGAGACGCACGCTATCGGGCAGTCGCGCCGCACCTCAAGAAATGGAAGCTCCGCAGATTGGCGCCCAGGCGGCCAATCAATCGAAGCCATGCGAATGCGGGCGCCCGGCTTCGGACATTGGCGATCACGGCCCTAGCGATTTCCTGCGAGCTTACGGTATCGTAACCGCACCTCCTACCTCACCGCCCCGCGCCGCATGAAAACCCCTGCCGCCCCGCAACCCGCCGCCACCGCAAGCGCCGTCCCTGCCCTCGACACCCCGCGCCTCGTCCTCGAAGGCCACACGACCGCCGACTTCGACGCGCTCTCGGCAATGTGGACCGAACCCGCGGTCGTCGCGCACATCGGCACCGGCACCCCATCGACACCGCGCGAATCGTGGATGCGCATGCTGTCGTACCGCGGACTGTGGCCGCTGCTCGGCTACGGCTACTGGGCGATTCGCGAGAAGGCTTCGGGACGCTACGTCGGCGATCTCGGCTTTGCGGATTTCCATCGGGACCTGGAGCCGTCGATCGGCGGCATCCCCGAAGCCGGCTGGGCGCTCGCGCCCTGGGCGCACGGCAGAGGATACGCAACCGAGGCGCTGTCGCACGCGCTCGCATGGCTCGATGCGCAACACCGCTTCGAACGCAGCGTGTGCCTGATCTCGCCCGCCAACGCCGCCTCGCTGCGCGTGGCCGAAAAAACCGGCTACGCCGACCCCA
>JAOZJS010001260.1:0-12414 GCA_025882695.1 Amerodectes protonotaria | reverse complement strand
GTTAAATCGAATTGCCACCACTTATGTAAGCCAACTATTTTGGTTGTAATTTGTTTCAGTTTTCCGTTACAGTTATCTCAAGAACCCACCAGCAAGATTAACCTGATCATCTTGGATAATCTACACTTGCATTAGCGCTCTCTCGATACGTATACAGATGGTAATCCGGAATTGGGTTCATGTTTGATGTTGTGAGCGTTTTTAGGTTGCGCCCATCAAAAACCCTCCAAACTTAAATGGTCAGGATACAATCTGTATACGATCAAGAAGTGCTAAAATTCAACCGATTATCATTCAACATCCAGACGGATTCCAATGATCTTGTTGATTGATTTTTTTGTCTTATTAATCCATATTAATCCATCCATATTCAGGTTTTGTAGTTTTTCTATCATTTGAAATTTATTTTCTATGCAAGCATTGACACCTAGTGTATTGAAACTGAAACTGAATAGTTTACTCTCTCAAAACCAGATGTCAGGATTTGCATATTTTAATAAAACAAATTTAAATTTGATTCAAATTATAAATCAATGCAATGTTGATGAGTGGAATTGTGAAAAACGATTCGAAAATGCAATCAAATTCAATAATAATTGCCCTAAATGCTACTTAGTCAAGGGGAATTTATTTGCGAAAAATGTTTGAAGTAAAAATGAAACCTGTGCTGCCATCTACTGTGATTATCTGCCACTAGTGCACAATGAAGCACGTACGATTATTTAAAATTTTCCACAACAGTGCCATCTGTTGCTGAAAATTTTTACGCATTACTAGGGTGCGCCAGTTTGGGTTGAAATAGACAAGCCATCGTGTTTTGCCGAATCATTCCGTGTGTATTGTTTGACAATTAATGTTTGAAACTTGTCAACAATTTTTTACTAGGATTTTGTGTTTATCCCGAAATTTCTAAGAACAGAAACATACATCAAGTATGGCCAGTGAACGTTATAGTTTCTCTTTGACTACATTCAGGTAAATATATTGATTGAATTTTGTTTTGAACAAGATAAAAAACTGGTATCTAACTTTGCGGCACCCAGTCCTTCTGGTAAATTGGTACAAATTGAATATGCATTATCGGCAGTTGCATCCGGTGCACCATCAGTCGGAATCAAAGGCAAGAGTTTTGATTTGATTTTGATTTTGTTTCCAATGGGTTCTTTTTTCAATTTTTCTGCTAGCCATGAACGGTGTTGTCTTGGCCACTGAAAAAAAACAAAAAAGCATTTTGTCCGAAGAACATAGTCTGTTCAAAGTCGAGCAAGTTACCGAACATATCGGTATGATCTATTCTGGTATGGGACCAGATTATCGTCTTCTGGTGCGGAAAGCTCGTAAAATAGCTCAAGAATATTGGATGATTTATTCGGAACCGATTTCCACCACACAATTGGTGCAGCGTGTTGCTCAAATCATGCAAGAATATACGCAATCTGGTGGAGTCAGACCATTCGGTGTTTCCTTGTTAGTGGCTGGTTGGGACGAGGATCGGCCATATTTGTTCCAATGTGATCCATCGGTATGTTGCTTTATGTTTTACTCGAAAAATGAACTCAATTTCAAAACATTTAGGGAGCATATTTTGCATGGAAAGCTACAGCATTGGGCAAAAATCATATCAATGGTAAATCGTTTTTGGAAAAAAGGTACTGAAGAATCGTGTTTTGTTTTCGCAAAAAATGAAAATTATTTTATTTAAAACAGATATAGCGAAGATTTGGAATTAGAAGACGCCATACAAACAGCTATATTGACATTGAAAGAATCGTTTGAAGGTCAAATGACACAAGATAATATTGAAATCGGAATCTGCAACAAAAATGGCTTCAAGCGTTTGTCTCCAGCAGAGGTTAAAGATTACCTAGCTACCATTGGTTGATGGTGAACATTGTTTTTCTCTTATTTTAATTAATAACCAGAGAAAAATAAAAACAATGATAATAATTATGATTTCACCATTTGTTTCGCTTGAATATTGCTAAATTTATGTTCCATTCTCTATCTTCATCCCTGCTGGTTGGCTAACGTGACCATCGGCAGGCATGGCAGGCTCTCTGACTTCAATCAATCAAAACAAAATTCGAATGATGTCAATTTTATTCAAACTTATTATCAAAACACAAATTTTTGACATGGTTTTTCAAAGATTTGATCTTTATTTAAATTCAATCATTTTTTTAAGAAAAACACATGGATAATAAATAAGGAGGTATGGCAATAAAAGCTATATGTAGTCGTTTGTGAGCTTGAAATACTGATTACTAATTGGAAACAAGTAGTTTAGAGATAGGATTGTGGACAGAGTTGGACGTGTGATAAGTCCCAATGCAAGAAGACCAAAGACTGAAGATTTTATCGGGCCAAAATTCTGCACATGATAATGATCAATAAATTAGCCAAAAATCTGATCCACATAGCCCAAAAGTTTCTCCTTTTCGTGGGATAATTTCAGCGCATCCACACAATTCACAAACACATCGTTGCGGAAGCAATCTTTCCTGTTAGTGAATGAAAAAACCGATTATAATTGGATGGAAAAATTTTCTTTTCCAAAGCTATTTTCTTGATGATGATTCATCCTCTCCATATTAGGCAAAGTGAATGCCCAGCGGGCATCGTGGTCATGTGATCACTGCGCACCTGCCAGAGGCAATACAAAGCATGCAGAGAAAATTCCGCTATGGATGAGTCATCATCATTTGGAGGGTAGAAAAACGGAAACGGAAATACATACCGACAGCTAAGATTTAATTGTGGTTCACGATACAAAAGAAAACATTCTTCACAAATACGATCCAATTCGGCAAATTTGCTTAAATTATATTCTCCCAGACAACCCAACAACGAGAAGCTACGCGATTCGCATTGGTCGATGATAAAGGTTGCCATAAACAATTGTATCAAACCAAACACCAACAATAACTTACGATTGTTGTTATTGTTGGTTCTATTATGCTTCAGGTAAAATTGTTGGTGGTGGTGGTGGCAAATTCTACCTCCCGAACTGTTCGATTTATTCCTTGTACATGTTTAGAGAGAAAGAGGGAGAGGAAAAAATACATTTCAAAATTATCTTCGAGCTTCACCAATGTAAGAACCAGAACTTACATTAAAGATGTATTCGAAAGGATATGTAAAAGATGAATCGGAAGCAATAGAGAGCGAGAGAAAATGATAAAATTGTTAATGTTAAGCGGCAATACGAAGATGATGCAATACTGGATCACATAGATTAAGTCCAAAATGGTCGGAAGGCAACGAGAGAGGTCAGATCATCGAAATGACGGAACGAGAATAATGTCGTTTGGTTGGCCAAAAATGCAGCAGTATTTATTGGCGTGTATTTGCTGGCGTGCGTGTGTGTGCTTCTAGCTTCTTCTTCTTCTTCTTCGTCGTCGTCTTCGTCAAATGGTAAAGATATTTATTTTGGCCAAAGCTTATTTTATCTTCTTTTTTTCTTCTCCTTCTTCCCAATAGGGTTCGACCGCCTCCGACACAAGTACATACACACACACACACACACATGTTTGGCGCATTCCAACCTCAATCGAAAGCCGAAGAACGCTAGAGAAACAAAATCAATGATCATCGAAGAAGGTGGCCAACACCATAGCTGAAGTCGTGGTCGTCGTCATGTCATATCGTGTCTCTCTCTCTCTCTCTCTCTCTCTTTTTTAGTCTTTAAAGTCAAAGTTTCGTCTTCATTAATTATCTTCATTTTTCTCTCTCTCTCCAACGTTTATTTTACGTTCAGGATAATTCTCTAAATTTGGTTCATAATTTTCATTGAGGATGGACAAAAAGGCGGTGCTTTCCAAGAAAAAAAAAATTCAAATTGTCGTTTTAGAACAGAGAGGAACAGAAGATCACGCCCTTTTCCGGTGGCGTGATTTTTGTTGGCATGAACACACACGTGTGCCAATTTAAGATAATTTAGGTTACTTGTCCGGGAAATACAGTTGTTTTTTTCGAATCCTAAACACAGGCTGAACCTCGATAAATTGAAACAGGACAACCTAATCTTGCTCAGCCTAACCGAGTGGAAGAATTCTGAAATGTGGAACTAAATTATTAGTCAACAAATGCTTTGAAGTAATCTTCGTATTTGTCTTTGTTTGTTTATTTATGCTATTTTCATATTTTTCTTCGATTGTTTTCAGTTGC
Organism: Amerodectes protonotaria; assembly: GCA_025882695.1. Classification (NCBI taxonomy): domain Eukaryota; kingdom Metazoa; phylum Arthropoda; class Arachnida; order Sarcoptiformes; family Proctophyllodidae; genus Amerodectes; species Amerodectes protonotaria. The sequence continues at coordinate 8,247 of JAOZJS010001260.1, read as the reverse complement.
TGAGCATCCATCCGTCACATCCACCAACGATTGATTGATTGATTGATTGATTGGTTGGTTGGTTGATCGGTTGGTTGCTTAAGACCAACAATTATGATTGATTATAGATTTTTGTTGGTTCGAATCGTTCGATCGTTGATTGATCGAACGATTGTTGTTTCGAACAACGATGTTTTTCTCCGAAACGATTCGCCTGAGCCCGACTACAATCTAAACATAAGTTAAACCACTTAGCACATGATTTAATTCACATATGCATACATGATTTATCTAAACTTAACTTCAGAACAACAAAAACATTCAATCAACGTATCGCGACCAAAGATTTAATTTTGATGGGGGAAAAAAGTGGTTCGCGAATCCGATTGATTGATTGATGGAAAACATGTTTTGTCAATAAATTCGTTGTCTAAATATCTCGAAATTGCCATTTTTTTTTTGGTAATAATCATGAAAAAAAGATCACTGCCTTCAAGGTTAGATTATTTTGTCAGGCTAAGATGGACTCGATTTTCGCGAAAGGCGCGAAAATAGGGATTTGAATTTTTGAATTAAAAGAGCCTAAAAAAATTCCCGGAAACAAAAGAAATGTTTTTGAAAAAAATGTTTCCCAAATGTTGTTTTTAGCTAAAATCGAATCAACACATTTTTTTTGTGATGATTGTCATTGTTGTCAACAGCTAACAACACAATTCGTTTGGGCCAGCAAAACTTAAAATGTCTATCAATTTGGATGAAAATTATCCTCAAGAATTGATTGAAGAGTTTATGTTAGTGACCGAGGCTAATCAGCACACTGCTGAAGAGTATTTGGATAAACATTCCGGTGATGTAGTCCAAGCAATAAATGATTATTTTGAATTTATGCGACTCCAGTATTGTGAAGATGAAGAAGATGATGATAATGAAGAAGATGCTGAAGAGGTTGAAGCAAATGACAAAGCAATCGGAAAGAAAAAAGATAACCCAGCAGATGAAGAGATTGATCGACCTGAAAATACCAAGTATTGTTTATTTGTTTTTTATTTGAATTTTGTGTAAAGTGTTTGATTTTTGATTCAAGGAAAGTTAAATCTGTTCATGTTAATGATAATGACAAAAACAGTGGAAATCAAAGCATTAACGCCGATAATCAAAAAAAGCCATTACGATTATTCCGTCACGTAACCTACAATATTGATAGTTTGAATCCGAAAAATCTAAAACTCAGAGTACAATCTATTTGTAAGATTTTGATTCAACAAAAAGTCATATTTGTGTTCTTGCAAGAGGTTCGTCAAGAATCGGAAATAATAATTCGAGAACAATTGAGCGAACATTATCGATTGTATTCAGGGCAACAGCCAAACGCCGAAGGCGGTGGTGATCCGTCTATTGATTATTATACAATGATTTTAGTGGCCAAACAATCGTGGATCAAAGTAGATGGATCGGAGGAGATTATTCCATTCAGGCAAACAATAATGGGCAGAAATATTTTACGTTTAAATGTAATGATCGATAATCATGCCAAGATTTGTTTGATAAATACACATCTGGAAAGTACAAAACAATTCGAAACAGAACGTAAACAACAATTGCGATCATTGCTAAAACAATTCGAAACCATCGACAAAAGCATAACGATTATATGCGCTGGTGATATGAATCTTCGTGATAAAGAATTGGATGCGATTGGTGGATTACCATCCGATGTACAAGATGCATGGATTGCCACCGGTAGCCGCAAAGAGGTTCAATACACTTGGGATATGATGCGTAATGATAATATTGAATGGCATCAACCCGGATCGAAATCCAATTTCAAGCCTAGAATGCGTTTCGATCGTGTTTGGCTTAGACGTTCACAGCCGGTAAAAATCGATTTGATACATTTTGGCCTGATTGGTATTGAACGCTTGAAGCCACATGTTTGCTTTCCAAGCGACCATTGGGGTGTAATCACTTCGTATCAGGTTTTTGAAAATAATGGTTGATTGTCGTTTTAATTTTTAAAATAATAAAAAAAATAAAAATAATCAGCGACGATTCAGTCACATCCTATTTGAAAAGATCACTCACATGTTTTTTGGTTGCGTTTTGTTCCACAATGTGAATGAATGAAAAAATTGCCACAATCAACGATTATTAACCAAGATTGATCGATTTGTCCTTATCCCAAGGAACAGAGAGAGAAAGGGAGATGTCCGATTTGCTAGCATTGGATGTGCCAAAGGTCCAAGATTCCAGAATGATGGACATTGAAATAACACCACTACAGCAGATGATTTCCTCGTGCACTGGATCATTGATAACCTCTATTCTGGGTAAGCGTCTAAAATTCACAAAATTATTTTTTGAGATCTTATCTGAATGCTATTTTCGATGTTGGTGATCCTGAAGTGACACCATTGGATGTGGTCAAGATACGTTTGCAGGCACAACAAAAAGAATTCACGAAAAACAAATGCTTTCTATACTGTAATGGCCTGATGGATCATGTTTGTTATTGTTTGAATGGAAACAATGGCCAGCCCCAAACCATCCAAAACAGCAAAAACATGCTCAACAATATCAATAATTATAAGGGTAATCAACCAATACATTTGAACACAATTTGTAATCACAACAGCAGCAACAATAACAGCAACAGCGTACAAAATCATAACTGTAGCAGCAATAAGCAGCCAAAAATAAATTTAAATTTATTCAATAACAACAAAACACAAAATAATATACATTGTTCATATCATAGTATAAGTGTTAAAAATTTAACAGACCAACAGATTAAGGATCTTTGGTATCGTCGGCCCAATTATTTCAATGGCACAATGGTAAGTGTATTGGAATTTTTCTCGAGATTTTTGATCGAATTACCTGAATTGATGGTTTTTGCATCCTAGGATGGATTGATCAAGATTGCCCGATATGAAGGTGTCACTTCGCTGTGGAGTGGATTACCTCCAACCCTGTAAGACATTTTGTATCAAAAGAAGTTTATCAACTAAATACGATTTTCCCTCGATTCCTAGAGTAATGGCCATTCCAGCAACGGTTATGTACTTCACCATCTACGATCAAATGGTTAGCTGGATGAGGAAAAAGTCTCAAATAGATCGTGATAGTAGAACAAGCATTCTTATACCGGCCATAGCTGGCGGATCGGCACGGTTTGTTGCAGCGACTGTCATATCACCATTGGAAATGATCCGAACCAAGATGCAATCACAAAAGCTTAGCTATAAAGAGATCGGTAAAGCCATTCAAGAATTGATTCGATCACAAGGAATTCTCAGGATGTGGACAGGTTTGAGCGCAACACTGTTGCGTGATGTACCATTCTCGATGCTTTATTGGCTGAATTATGAGAATTTCAAACGCATCTTCCAAATGTATGATTATAATTTTGGATTCAGTTTTTTGGCCGGTGCCGTATCTGGTTCGATTGCGGCCACCATAACGTTACCGTTCGATGTGGTGAAAACATATAGACAAATTGAATTGGGCCAAGCCCAATTGATAAGCGATAAAAATACCTCTAAAGATACTTTTACGATCATGAAGAAGATTTATCAGGAACGTGGCTATAGAGGATTGTTCGCCGGTATAGCGCCCAGATTGATCAAGGTTGCACCGGCCTGTGCAATCATGATTAGCACTTATGAAACGGGCAAATCGTTTTTCCGCAATTATAATCGTTCGAAATTGATTCAACAACAGCAGCAAAAATAAGACCTCGGAAAAAACCATCTTTACAGCTAGTCAATTATCAAGATTATTGCCCCTTCATGTTTGTACAGCCTTTCAAGTGATAAAAAATTGGAATTGAATCTTCCAAAATTCAATCTAAGAGACATGCATATAAATTGCTAAGATAGATAGAATTATTCTCTTTTTTCCTGTTAAGATCGCTTTATTTTTTGATAAATTTTATTTCCAATAATTTTTCTTGATTTTGTCGATCCATAAATGAATAAATTGATCCGAATCGATCATCATCAATATGTTTTGTCGTTGACCTATTGTTGACCTTTGTCCACGATTGGCTGATCGTTCACTTCCAACACATAGCACATACCTTTACGCTTATCTCCGCTGCTTTTGGTCCGGATACAACCGCGATTAACATGTCCCTTGTCCGGATCCTGTTGATCATCATCCAAAAAGAATGTGATTTCGGTACCTTCCGAATCACCGAAATCATTATTAGTCTGCTTTTTTTGGCCATTCACCCAAACATCCAATGTATCCTTTTCTGCCAGGAGGATGGAGAGAGAAAGAGAGGAGTTGGATTAGGTCAAGTTCCAAAAATTTCTTCATCTGATTGCATTCACCTAAAACCACACGATAAGATGATATACCACCGTCATCGGTATTTAAATCAAAATGCCAAGCATGCATTATTTTCGATTGTTTCTCTCTGAACGTTTTGAATTGTTTTCCGTTAACATAGAGAATATATTCATATGTGAAACCCAGACAAGCATTGATCATTATTTCGCATTTTGCATAAACTTCTTGGCCACTTGGGTCTTTGATTTCAAACGCTTCGCTGCCTACCAATTTGAACATCCAATCCTTTTTGAATATCATCTACAAACAATACCCGAAGATTGATATCTAAGATCACCACTCAATTAGAGGCATTCATTGCATACTTCACCATCGACCCACAAAACTCGACGTCCGGTTGTGGTACCGTGTTCGAATTCAATTTTATGAACCTTATCATACAACGGTACCTCCCAAGTGGCAACTAAATCCATCATGATTAAAATCGGGTATATTCAAGAGGTGTTGATAGGCCTTGGAGAACCATCAAAAACACTGGAACTAGTTGGTCATAATCGCTTTGGTAGACATGGAAACCGGAATAAATAAAACACAAATGGAACCCGTTTCCATTGGTAACCGGATTAAAATCGTACAAGCAAAAGAAAAAATTCAAAATTTAAATTTAGCGCCAAAGATCGTCAATGCACATAGATGATGTAACCGAAAAAACTTGATATTGACAGTTTGAAAATTTTATTTACAACATTTCACCACAAAAATCACAATGAATAATTTACAAGATTTATTTTGATTGAATCTCGACCATAATCATCATCATAATCATCCTCGTCCGATACATTTTGGTCACTATCATCATTATCATTATCATCACCTGGCATCCGATCTGCACAGAATCGTATCATTTTTTCACGCAAAAGTGATTTTTCTTTTTTAGTGACCCTTTCCAGTGTGTCTAAGGATTCTTCATAGTTTAATGTTTTGATTTCGTGCTCTGATTTAATGACAGAAGTGATATGTGATGATTCTTTGCATTTTGGTTGATTAAAACGTTTGTTCATTTTGATTTGATCCAACAATTTAGCACGGTTCTCACTGTAAGCATCTTTGTATTTTGACATTGGTTTTAACAAAATTTCTGCATGGTCGTTTGGCTCTTCTTTGATGGTCAATTCTTCCAACATTTGTTCAGTTTTGACAACCACCACTTTTTCTTGCTCTTCACGGGCTGTGATTTCTTTCATAATTTCTAGATAAAATACCGTAGCTTTCTCACCTTTATCCTTCAGATTAGACAATAGTTTCTTGTTCTGCACAATTTTTTCCTGTTTTTTACCAAGCTCCTTTAATTGATTCAACGACAGCCTTTTCAAGTCAGGTCGATGGTGTTCTTTAATGGCAACAATGGACGTTTCATTGGAAATTGAGGATGATAGCGGTGATGATGATAATAAAGATGAATTTGATTTTTGTGAATCCAAACGGGATTTTCGGAATTGCTGCATTTTAATATGGCCATTGAGGCCAGAATTTAATCGATCCGATTTTTCGGGTTTTTCTTCTCCTTCATTTTTAGTTTGAGAAGCGACTTTTTCGGTCGATAAAGCCATCCAAGATCAGTAAAACACATCAGAAATTTAGAACCAAGATTTCGGAATTCAAAAAAAACATAAACAATAATGCGCGGCGTCTATTGTGACCCAACAGGGACACACGCTCATTTTTTTTAATAAAAATTTCTTTTTTTTATTGTATAGTATAAAAACTTATTTCATTTTTTTCCCTCAACCATAATTATATGATAACCGAATTTAGTTTTTATTGGTGGATCAGTATAAACTGGTTTATCCAAGGTTGATGTTGGCAATTGAAACGCTGCCTCCTGAAAAGGTCCAACCATCGAGCCTCGGGTCATCCAGCCCAAATCGCCGCCTGATCTTGCTTTATCTTCGGAATATTGGGCAGCTACTTCATTGAATTTCATTCCAGATTTGATCTTTTCCAATGCTTCCAAACATTTTGATTGTTTTTCACAAAGAATATGACGAACCTGAAAAATAAATTTTGGAATTCTAGTCAGAATTTTCCAATCAAGGTTCGGTTTTCATAATTTTTTACCTTTACCGATGTGCCACCTTTTTTCTCTTTGGTTTCTGTCTTGTTGCTACTTTTGTCATCTTTTCCACCTTTTTGGGAATCACCTTTGCTCTTTTTGGGTGGCATTTAAGATCAAGAAACTGTAAACGAATCTGAAAACAAACAACCAGAAATTGAAAGATGTTTTTGCGCCATCTTTTGACCAAAATAACGACATTGTAAAGCGCTCAGATCTGTTTTTGGCATTGTTGAATTTGAAGTCGGCTATTAGCGCCATCTTGTTCGTGCTGGTAGAAAACTCCATTGTTGTCATTTTGAATGTTCACGCCACTCATGTCACAAGTGTCATTGATGGATGAAAGTTTGAGATCGAGTTTAATTGAGTTATTTTTTCTTTCTCTGTCTTTCTCTGAAAATCTTCACCATTCAAAATGAAAGCTATCATGTACAATCAATCTTAAATAATAACAACCATCATCACATAAATGGATAAGAGGAAATTGAAGCATAGAAAATTGGTTCATCCCAATAATTCTGGCATTATTCCGCCAGGAAAAGATTCCAATCTCAATCCAGAAATCAACATAACTTTTCCATCATCATCTACTGCAGCGAAATCAATGAGTGATCTTAATTCAGATTCCACCACCCTCAACAACAGTTTAAAACGTAAACTTGAAACAGAATCCGTTTTCAATGATTTTGATCTGAGTGATCTTAAAATTGAAAAAACCAGTCACCCTTCATTTGCGTTCACCAAATCGTTTTTCTCGTTCACGGATGGTGATGGAGAATTGAATCAAACATCAACAAAACCCAAAGCCATGATTAATGATAAGCAAGAACATTTGGCACAAATAGAATCAAATGATTTAAATTTTGATAATTATGATTTTGATGAAGACCTTTTATCGTTAGACAAAAGTATCCACCGTGATCAAGATGACCATTCACCATCATCTTCATCATTGACCGACTTGGATAAGAATAAAATGATGGAATTGGTCAAAAAAAACCTTCCAACGAATTTTTCCGCCAAATATCCAAAACCTTACAACACTGCACAAACTCAGCCATCACCTGTGGCTGTGATGGATCAAGATAATGAGTCCTTTAGTGATTTACTAGATGATTCTTCAATCGACGATGAATTTGAGGCCCTAATAAATGGAGGTGGCCTCGATAAATCTAAACACGATTCACCGCCAACGAATCCGGTTGATGATGAAAGCTATGATGAATGTGAGTTTCGTACAGCCTCTGGATCTAGTATCCAACCATCATCCAGAAGTTATGCAAAAGCAAAAAAAATGTTCAAACCAATCGATGAACTTCTCCGCCAAGAAATCGCCTGCTATCTTTGGCATTTTTTCGAAAATAAACAGCCCAATGTAGGCTATGAACGTGAAAACTTATTCGATTAATTTAGATTTCGATTTAGATTTGTTCGCTCTTGTTTCCTTTGTGTCATAGCTTTAATTTTAATATTCTTTGGAACTATTGATAATTGTAAAACTTTAATCAAAATGAATCACTTTTTTTGATTTCAAAAATATTGTCATTTCCGGTCTTGACCATCGGCACTCATGGATGGATCGAAAAAGCCTTTTAATCGCGGGATGACTTGTGTTTCTTTTATCTTCTTTTTGATTGGCTGAAAAATTTGTTGACTGTGCAAATCGAATTAGAATATTTCAACCAAGCTTTTCTCACATGTGAGGACCATCTGCAGGACCATGCAGGACCTGCAGGACCATCTACTTGGGCTATACCAGGGCTTCTCAAACTGTGGGTCGCGACCTTAAAGGGGGTCGCGTAGCAAAATTTTTCCCTACTTCTGCCATTCAAAAAAAAATGGCATTTCATCACAAGGGGGTC
>JAOZJS010001259.1:0-12415 GCA_025882695.1 Amerodectes protonotaria | reverse complement strand
AATGTGGTCTTGTACGCAAAACCCGTTTGCATCTTTTCTTCAAGCCATTCTCTTTATTCGGAGACAACTTTCCGGACGGAAGCGATTTTCCACCATTTTCCTTGGTCGGGCTCTTGGTGTTGTCTTGGTGATCAATATCGTTGCTGTTGTTGTTGTTGTTGTTGTTGTTGATTTCATTTTTACTCGCGGAACTTAAACTAGTTTCTTCTTGTTTGCCCATATCTTCACTGATGATGATCATGGATCGAATATCGAATATCGAAGATCGATTTGTTGTTCGAGACAGGATTTTCGATGATTTTCTTTGCTTTTCAAAATCTCACACAAACACACGAATAGATCAATTTAATTTTAAGCCGAAAATTAAATAAATTGAAATGACAAGAAACTTGAAGCTCGTTGTGGAACGTTAAGTGAAATGTTTTACAAAAAAATTTAAAGTATATTCTTTTCACTACCACTATCCTCTTGCCGCATCCAAATACAAGTGTCAAGTGTTGTTGTTGTTATTCGGAAGAGAATCTACCATCTTCTTCTTCTGATTATTAACAGCAACAACATCGACGACAACAATAAGATGTTAACATTGGTATGCAATCATCACCATAATCATAATCATCATCATCATCATAAAACCAGAATGGTGCACATTGTCCACTCCAATTGATTGTTTGATCATCTCCCTATGTGTGTGTGTTTTCGGTTTGCGAAGTTATGTTTGTCTATCGCCATCGCCATGTTGATCGAATCAAGAAACCATCCCATGACAGAATCCCATCAAAACCAACCATCATCATCATCATCATCATCATCTTTTGATGTTACTTTCTTGTTACAAGCTTTCAAATATTTCTCTAATACTTTCTCCTCACTTCTTCAATCTTTTTTATTTTATTTTATTATTATTCGTGAAAGAAAAACCAGTCTTGATTCTCAACAGGTGCATCCGATGCATCCGATTGATCCGCTACAATGTCAGGTAGCATCGCAAATTCGCATCAATTAATCGCATCATTTACACAGCGCGCCAAGTGGCAATGTTTGATTAAGATGAGTTGCGCTTCTTCTGTGTTTCTGCGCGAAAGCTAGCCTTGTTGCCACCATCGGCAAGCGTTCGCGCATCGCTGGGAAGGCGTCAAAGAGGTAGAGAAAAATATGCACACTATTCAATATTTCACCATCGCTATTGGTAATTCAACGCAGGAGTAGTGGGGGGAGACAAGTGACAAGCGACAAGCCAACAAGCAACAACATTTTGGCAAAAAGCAATGTTTTATAGCTACGACGACGATTAGCTACTGGCACACACACACAAGCGCATACACTTTACACTGGCTATTATTGGCAATGAAAGCAGAAGGGTTGTCCGTTGTTGGTTGATTGACGCCCATTTTCGGTGCGAAACAATTTTTACACATTGGTGACTGAAGGGATGAAAAGGAAGGGATTGAAAACATTGATTTTTTTTCGAATTTCAAATTTAAAAACGAAAATTCCAAGATCATCTTCTTGTTCTTCGTGTTCTTTGTTCGAATGATAGCAGCTTGCTTGTTGATGATGATTTAATACTTTCGGAATGGCCGGAAAAACCTGTTTTACATTCTATGCCAATCCATTCTTGAGCATTAATAATAATAATAATAATAATAATCCAACCTGAAACCTGTTGAAGCGAAAGCAACACAAAAAATTTCAGGTCTTGAAATCTTGTCTTGAATTTCAAACATTTTAATCTTAACTCGAAATTCGAAAAAAAATGCTAAAATTCTTGTGAAAAAAAATTGAAATTGGTCTGATCCCCCTCCGTCCCGTTCCCCTCAGTGATTATCGGTCAGGTTAGAATCAATGTTGTTTGTTTTAATTGGGTTCACACCGTTTCGCAATCAAGCAAGCAAGGTTGGCTGGTCGGTCGATCCTCCTGCTGCTACGCGCGGGTCAGGTTCGTTAAAATCAAACGCGAGGCTACCAAGGGATGATTGGTTGATGAATGGCAAGACATTCATAAGCTCTTTTCTGTTTTTTAATCAAGTTGGATATTCATTATGGTCAGGTTGGCTCAAATCCAGCCATTGTTGAAAACATAGAGAGACAGAGAGAGAGAGAGAATAGGAATGATGGAGTATTGTTGCACGAGAAATAGAAAAAATAAAATTACGAGAAAAATACAAGAAAAAATGCCCCAGCAAAAGCATTACCACCACCGCCACCATTACCATTATCATCATCATTATCATCAAAAATCCAACACCTTGGAATCAGATTTACACGTTTGATTGATTATGAATATGAACGAACAACGAACAAACGAACAACAAACATTTGAAATTCGACCAGTGGGCCATTGGTCAGCAGGTTAAATAACTTAATCAACCGGGCTTGGAACAAAACGATCCACAAGATTTGAATGGTGATTAGCGATGATGTTGATCTTAATGATGATGATGATGATGATTGATCAGCCTTGTGATGATGGAAATGACGAGATTAGCCATAAAGGTTTATGTTTTGGTGCCCGTCGTCTGGCCCTGGCCCGATATTCTGGTCTTGCATTGCGAGCTTTCTCAATATCGGCATCGGTTAGGAAATCCGCCGTTTCATCTCCGATCCTTTCGTTAAGGTAGAAAAAATCCGACGATGCTTCACACGGTATTGCATCTTCTTCATATTTGCAAGTCAATTTTGATTGATCGAAAATTTGATTCGGCCCACAGGCCATTGTAGTTTGGTGATATTTGGACTGTTGTTGTTGTTGTTGTTTTACACAATTTTGAAAATGAAAATGAAAATCAAGAAAAGAAGAAGAAGAAGAAGAATAACGAGAAAAAGATAAATTGAATGTGGAAAGTGATTTGCATCAATCAATCGTCAATCAAGTTGGACATTATTGCTTGAAGCATATATGCGGCCAGCCAGCCAGCAAGCTATACAGCCAGCAAGCTGCAGTCAATCAACCAACTGTTGATTGAGAACTTACTTTACTAGTTGCTTTCTTCTTGTTAAATGAATTACATTGATGATATATTTTGCACCTGGATGTTGAAAGGCAAAAAGAGATTAAAAAAGTGAACGGTGAAAAAAAAGGTGAAAAAAAATCCACAGCGCAACCGACAATGAACAGCCACCGGATGACAAGTTAGGTCAAGAAGGTATTATAAACTTTTCGGCCATCATCTCCATCATCATCCTCATCATCGTCTTCATCATCAGCATGCTAATGGAAATCACAAATCACAAATGAAAATGACCGACTTACTGGTTGTCCATATCGGCAAAATAACCATCGGCCTCACATTTGAATGTTTCCTGGATTTCCGTCAACCCGATTTGATCCTTGACGCCCGCCGGCAGATTATAGGCACAATCGATGCTCTGCGGATTCCACAAACCAACCAAAATGATCAGAACATTGAACATTTTCACCAAATTCAGTAAATCGTTTACCTTGACCAACATGATCATGATCATGGTTATGAGAAAAATTATATTGGTCGACTTGGTCGAATTCATCATGTTGGACAAACAGTGGATCAACAGTAGATTGTTGGTTGGTTTCCGGAATAATATGATCGTATCGGATTCAGATCGGCTAACTCGAGATGGATTCAAATTATGGATTCTTCATTCATTCATTCATATCTGATATCCGATATTGGCACACACAGACAAACAGGCAGATGGACACGGATACACACTCGCCAACACACACACCCAATCGGATCGAATCGGATTGATGATTGCAACAATGATTAATGGAATTGTGTGGTTTTTATATTGATTTTGGGCATCATGCATCAAATCGGATGCTTCAAAAACAAAACAAGAGAGACTGGGAGAGAAAGATGGCCCGAGTGTGGTCTATCTCTTCTTCGTCTTTGGTTTCGACGATCAACGATCAACGAAATCAACGATGAAATACTAGAAATTAATTCATTTGTAACGCTACATGTCTTCTTCTTCGTTTTCTTGTTCTTTTTTTCCAAATTTTACTTCGACAACAAGAACAACAACAACACGAAAAATAATAAATATGAAAGAGATTCTTTTTTTCGTGTGTCCGTTTAGTCCTTTTTTTTAATAGTTTAGTTATTTTCATTTTCATTTTCATTTTGTTTCCTATCACCGAATGTGTCGGTGGTGGTTCATCATCATCATCACCACCACCATTTACCATGCTTTTTGCCATCATCATTATTATGATTATTATTATTACCATTGGTTCTTCCCCCGATAACACACAACGGTGGCCAGAAAGCGAGCGAGCGAGAGAGTGAGCGAGAGTGGATGATAATTCTCTTCTTCTTCTTCTCGTATTTTTGCTTTGTTTTACTTGACATTAAAACAATGTAGAAGACTTCGAGAAAGCTTCGTTCGTTCGTTGGGAAAGTGAGAATGGTGAAGATATTTTGTATTTTGGTAAAAACATACATAACTCCAATCTCATTATCATCCAAACATAATGAGCGTTCGCAAACGTATAATTAAATTGTTAACAACTTCGTTCGTCGATGTCTAAATTGTTTTGTACGAGAAGAAGAAGACAAGATCGTTTCTGGTGATTCTGCTCCAATAATAATGAATGCATTCCCCAGTGCATGTGTGTGGTTCGAATCTATTCAATCAATCAATCAATCAGTCTGGCCTGATTCGACATCCAGCCAGTCTGGTTGAATATCCTGCCATATCCTGCCTGTTGAAAAGAATCATGTCTGCTTCGAATGTCGGTGTTCGAATCCGGAATACTGAACTCTATGGATTTTGGGGGCAAAACCAGAGCACTTGTTGCGTTTGGTACTTTGAGGATTGATTTTCGTCGTTTTCCATCTGGAACCCTTGGGGCAATGATTAATGTCAATGGTTAATGTTTCAATGAATTTCGGCTGTGTTTCTGGATTAAATTGATAAAAATAATAATACTAATAATAATCATCATCATAATGATAATAATGAATTCATGGTCCCACCCTGAATTCCCAAGAGAGAGTTTATGTTTATGTTTTTCAATGACCAATAGTTAGCTGCCAATCAATGCTTGTTGGATGCTGGAACAGGGAGAGAGAGAAAAATGATAATGGTTTAAGGAAATTATCTACAGGATACACAGGTATACACACACAGGTAATATAAGTCAATTAGCATTCAATTTTGTTCTTCTTGAATGGCTCCAAGAAATAGGAAACATTCATCACCACTATCCCGAAAAGCTCAATTTTTGTTTCAAATCGTTGTTTCAATTTACATTCGTTGAAACATCAATGCTAATCAAGAACAGAAAATGAAAAATGTGTGCAACAAGTGTACGATTCGCTCCCCTATTTGATGGCCATCCAGGAAAAGGTGTTGGTCATCCCGTTGTGTGGTTATTGTTGTTGCAAAACCACCATTGTTGGATAATTACGAAAATTGTCCGCAAAAAAAACGAATTCAATGATAAATCAATAATAAATGTCCAGGCAAACAAAAAATCCAAATATCAACAGGTGTTGAATAACTGAATTCGAATGGTTCGATTTGCCTCCACAGACTATCGATAGTTCGATAGTTACCGATAGTTTTCGATAGTTTTCGATAGTTTTCGATAGTTCGATGGTTATCGATAGTTTCGCACTGTAAGCAAATATATCGATAACTTACGCTGAACGGAAATTGAAATATCAACGGAAGTCTTTTTTTATTGTTTTGTTTTTATTTTTGATACAATCTGTTGGAAACATTCCGAATTTGTTACAGGACCTTAGGGAATAGATCAATCAATCAATTAATCAATCGTTAAGTCAATCATTTAAATCCAATTTTCGTTTTATCCATGAGCAGGATATGCGGCAACACCAGCGAGAGGAGCTTGAGGATTTTTAGCAACCTTTTGCACAACGCTCTCTTGAACTGGTCGGATTTCTTGAACGATTCTTCGATATGGTTGAATGATTTCCCGAACTTCTTGAATAACTGGCCTAACAATTTCATGAACAAGTCTATGCGGTTCTTCTTCCGATCTGGACAATTGAAGTTCCGGTGTTGGTGCTGGAATGTGTGTATGTTGAATGTTCAACGGGGTGGATTGTGATTTATAGTGAACATCCACTGGTTGACCGGATGATTGTACCAACAATGGTGCTGCTGATTGGCCCAATCTGCTCAACAATTGGCTTTGCAATGCACCGGATTGTGCTGCAAGTGCTTGTTGATGGCTGATCGGTGCCACCATAACCAATGCCATTTGGCCATCTTGGATGCCATGCGAAACAAGAAGATCATGCAAAGAAATCTGTGTTGCATCGCTTTGCAATGGTGGCAGGGCCATTACGATTGGCAACAACACCAACAAAAAAACACCGCATAGCTATGTGTGTGAAAAGAATAATATGATAATATGAGAACCGAATTCGAACAAAAAAATTTCGAATTCATAAATTGTATTTCGAAGTTTTTTTTGTTGGAATTCACACATACCGAATTGCTGTTCATGATTGTAATGGAATGGAATAATGATGTGTGTTTGCCAGGCAAGAACCAAAATGGAAATGAAATGTTTTAAGAAGAATGGAATGGAATGGCAAAAGTGCGAGAGAGAACCACGAACAACCACGAACAGCAACAACAACAAAAATTTGGATTGAAAATGATCTAATTTTAGTGCCTGGAATGGCTGGCGATCCACTACAAATAATGATAATTATGGAAAAGCAAAGAGTAAAGGAACGACGAGCTTTCTCTTGCTACGTATTGGCTTTTATATTTCAAGAAAGTACAAGAAAGACATTTTGGCCATTCCTTCTTCTTCTTCTTCTTCTTCATTGGATTCAATGGATTTACGTTGCTACTGCACTGTGCTGTGCTTTGCATTCAGATTGATCCTTGTTCAAATCTGAATCTGAAAGTGATCAAACTGAATCCAATTCAATTCAATGGTGGTGGTTTTGGATTCAAACGTCTGTGTTTGTGTTTGTGTGATTGTGCCTCTGTTTTCTGTGCTATAATTAATAATGGTGCTGCTGATGATGATAATATAACTTGGAAACAACAAACAACAACGATAACTTTTACCATGGCCATTTCGCCATTCGCCATCATTCGCGATCATTGGGACGATGGCGGTGGTGGACGATCATGATGATGATGGTGACGACCACAAGTCGATCTACATGTACATTGGGGATTGGATCGAAGCAAAACGAAACCATTCTTTGATTTTCTTCCCCTCCTCCCCCTTGCTTGATTTCCAACAAAAATCGTCTCAAAATTTCTGCCACTTTTTGGCTCTCTCTCTCTCTCTCTCTCTCTTGGATTCATTCCATCGATCTATCTCGCTCTCTCGCTCTCCCTTGTTCTTGCTAATTCGTGCTTGCCATTCTCAGCCTGAAAACGATTCGAAACTTTGGAAATATACAGGTTTACCATTGAATCCCCTGAAACCACCATTGAATCCATCTAAAAACGGCAAAACTATTTTGTTCTTGTTGTTGCCGTGGTGTGTGCATTCGTAGAATGATAAATTAAACAGATTATAATTTGTTATAACGTCTTCAAGCCTTTACCTTTCTCACATTCTCACATATATCCCATTGCCTTCATGATCCTTTTCCACTATTCTCTCTCTCAATCCCACCACCACCAAACCAAAACCAATCAACCATCATATAATTGTCCAATGGTCGATTGTGTGTGTGTGTTCATTTAATTTTTATGGACACACACACACATCGATACTACACTTATACGCTAAATCCAGTTCCATTTAGTGATCAGATTGTGAGCAGGAGGACACCGGTATGGACACCATAATGGGGATATGGGGATTCCAACCATTGAGGGAGGAGGGAGGGAGGGAGCAAGGAGAATTGAGGGAGCAAATCCTTTAAGCTCTCAAGCTCTTCATTATCATCCACGTGGAATACATTGGAATGTTCTTCTTCTTCTCCTTTCGTTCTTGTTCTTGAATCCAACATCCAACATCCAACAACATAACTAGAGATTGTTCCAACGCGGCAACTTTAGATTGATTAGAATTGCAAACTACCACATTTGTACCATGTGTACCACATGTTATCATGTTATCGATGCAAGCAGCGACCAAGCATCGTTGATTATTATTATTATTATTATAACCATCTTTTGAACATTGTACGGTGTTTGTCGCAGCCGAGGTGATCACCAGTATCACCTTTTGGATCTGTCGATCCATCAATTCTAAATCTAGTTATCGGATGATTAATCTTAATTTTATAATAGATCAAGGTCTTTGGCTGCTGCGGCTAGATGCGAACAAACACACACACACACGCAAACAGTCGCTCCACAGCAGCAGGAATCCCAATATAATCTTATGGCAAGGTGCCCGCGTTTCAGTTGCATTCAAAATCGATTCATCAATCACACATATAATTCGATGAAAAATGGATCTTTTTTTTGAAAAACAAAATCCGAAAATTGAAATCATCCTCTGAATCCGATCCTCTTGGCGAATCTGGAATTATGACATTCCAAGACCACGATTACAGCGAATCTGTCTGCCTACTTATGTAATAATAATACTAGATCCACCCGGTGCGCTTTGCTGCGCTCGCCTTTAGAGTAGGCTGGACCAATCAGAGCGAGAGAAAGAGACTGAGAAATACACCTCCATTTCTACTGTTAATAGTGTGTCTCGTCATCAGGTCAAATCATCACAATGAACCAATCAGAGGGGAGAACGCTTGTTATAGGCGTCAAACACAAGCACAGACTTGTACTGGTGTAAAAGCTAGTCGCTTTTCAGAGTGCTTATAGTGTGTCACGTCATAGTCTAGTCATCGAGTTAAACTCACCACGTTTGATCAATCAGAGAGAGCCATACACCTTCTTCTACTGTTTATAGTGTGTCTGGTCATCAGGCCAAATCATCACCAATGAACCAATCAGAGGGACGAACGGTTGTTATAGGCGTCAAACATGCACAGACTTATACTGGTTAAAGCTGATCGCTTTTCATAGTGCTATAATGTGTCTGGTCATAGTCTAGTCATCGAGTTAAACTCATCACTGGTGAACCAATCAGAGGGGCGAACGGTTGTTATAGGCGTCAAACATCCACAGACTTGTACTGGTTAAAGCTGGTAGCTTTTCATAGTGCTATAATGTGTCTAGTGTGTCTCGTCATCAGGTCAAATCATCACACTGGACCAATCAGAGAGAGGAATACACCTTCTTCTACTGTTTATAGTGTGTTTTAGAGGATGAAGGATGAAACACTTGTTGATCCGATCTTGAAAAAAAATAACTTCAATGACTTTGGACATTGTCGTACATGGACATTCGGACATATCAACAATCGGACAATCAATCATTCTGTTGTTGTTCCACATTGATTAAATGGATTAAATTGGATCCATGAACATGATCCAATCTAGGTGATAACTGGATCAGGAACAAAATAAAAAAGGGGAAACAGGCGAATCAATTAACAAGAATCAATTTGAAATCATCAATTTATTTGATTTAATTGGTTCTTCTGCTTTTTTGGATTCAAACGCTCTTGTTTCAATGGACACACACAGATTGAGATTGTTATTTAAGATTGTCAAGATGGATTTCTTGGAAAAAACCCCATCAAAAAAACGGATTCGAAAATAACAAGATATTTTTTCTAGTATTTAGTATTTTCAAAAAAAGTCCATGAAGATCAAATTATTTTGATAAACACTGTTATTGATCGGATAACGAAAGAATTTCTTTGAAATAAATACACACACATGAAAATAAGAATCCAAGATCTCCAAGATATTCGATCATCAACGATCATCATCGGAGGATTGAAGGATGAGCGCCAAACTAGACTGAAAACTGCCAAACATGTTTCAACAACAACAAGCTTTGGAAAACCCGGAACAATCTTCCGAGAAGCGCCAAATTCAAATTCAAACCAGACAGCTCAAATCAAAAAGAATTATTTTAATTAATTTCAATCAATCAATTAATCACAAATTGTACAATAATGATGAACACGAAAAAGAGAGCGAGTGAATCAATCAAAACTAATATCCATTGGTCGGAATCTCTTCCGAACAAAAACTATCATCTATTGGCTGGGAATTGTATTTCCAAACGCATCGTTTTGGTGGACAATCACCATCAAGACACTAGGGACATTTAAATGGGAGGAGGAGGAGGTGAAATCGGATTAATTCCAAACGGATCAATCAATCCACACCCACATACTTGATCCGTGGTTTGCCATGTTGGAACACAGGATGGTTGATAACATTCTTGTTTGTCAATCGGTTTATCCGACCATTGATAACATAAATAATCTGCATCTGTATCTGCAACCAGTGTACCGTTACGCCAAGAGCAATCCACTTTTCTTGTTCGGATTCCTTTGTTCAGCTCGACACAATCTTGGCACTTTTTTTTGAAATTTCCAAGAACGAAAAAAAAATCAGATCCCCCGAAACAAATCAGAACCCACGTTCACCAATGTGGACAAACCTTGGACCATGGACCAACGTCCCAGAAGGAGCAGCTTTCCAAGCCGCATGTTTCAAATGTGGTGGGTTTTTTCAATCCACCATCCAAACAAAAAGAATCCTCCACCATTCTGGTCATGTTGCCCATCCTAGAATAACATTGACTATGGCGAATCTGGCCGGAAGAGAGCCAAAAAACGGGATTCAAGCTTGATCGTTATTGATCAACCGTATTTCGCCATCCACCATCACTTACCCTGAATCCGAATCCTCCGCATGGTAAGGTACAATTGGACCAATCGGTTGTGATCCAATTATATTTTTGCTGTGCATTGATGCCGATGGTTTTGGTTTTTGGCGCTGTTTGGCCATCCGAAAAATTCGCCTCCACTCCGATTTCATTGGAACCTACTTCTTCCGAACTCCCGTAAAAATCCCGCGATGGTTTCCGGAAATTCGTTATAAATTCATGGATACCACCTTTTGGTTGATTTGGATAGCTTTTCTCCTGCAAATGTATCTTTCCTACATTGAGAGAATCGCTTGCGCTTTTCAGTGAGTATTTTTCCATCTCTCTGGAAACATCCAATTCATTTTGATAATAATGATCCAATTGATCATTTGCCCCGGTCGGTTCCAAAACAACGGTCTGATCATTAAGAACATTCGTAGTAACCGGCGGCTTGTTGTTGGTGGCCGACGAGGATCCAAGAACATGTAAGAACATGGAATGCTCTGATTGATTATTCTCATAGATACACTTATACACTCCGGTGTCCTCTACGCGCACGTTTCGAATTTTCAAAACATCCTTGGACATGGCCATTTTGCGATTATTCTGCAATCGATCATGTCCTTTGAACCAACCGATCGATGATCCTGGATTCCATTCCGGACAGGCTAATTTCAAACGTGATCCCTCATAAACGGTAACCATTCCTTGAACTTGAAACGAATACTTTTGATTGGGCTTGTCTAAGTATGGCCCGACAAAGTGATTGCGTTTGGATTTTCTAGCCATTTCATTTGAATAAACATTCATCTCACGGCATGGTTTCAGATTGCATTGTTTCGAGGTCTTCGGTTTCCTTATGGAACATTCCAAACTGGATACATTTTGCAATCCGCCGAAAACAAAATCTGTTGGATACAAAAAAAATCCATTAATCATTGGTTAATCATTAACACACAAAAACGGATTACCTTTGATGCAACGTATGTTTCGTTTTTTCAATCCACCACCACAATCTCTTGAGCACTGAATTAAAAAAATGATCAACAGTTGTTCAATCATACTCTCTAAGCGAACTTCGACTTGTCCGTCTTGGACAACCAACCAACCTTTTGCCATGGTTCCACGGTCCATTTGGCCGGGCAATCGATTTGATTGCATTTTTGCTCGGTTGCCGGCTTGGGCAACGGGCATTCTTGTTCAGGAATCACCACAAAATTGTTGGGACCACGAGCAATCTCATGCACGCACAATACGGTGCGTGTTTGTAGTCCGCCTGAACCACATTTTTTGGAACACTCGCCAAATCCGCTTGCGTTCCATCTGCGGAAAACGGATTGAAAGGGGTTATGCTATGAAACGATCAGCAATTTCATTGACACAATCAATCACCTTGGTATACATGGTTGATCATTACAAATTCTGGTTTGGATTTCCGGTTTCAGGTTCTCATCACAAAATTCATCCAACATTATCGTATTATCCGTCATGCGGACACATTCGATGATCGAATCTTGTGTACCACCTAAACAATAAGCCGAACAATTGGTGAAACCAGTGATTGACCATTCATATTTATCATCCGGAACCGTTTCCTGATTTTCTTCGATGATCAAATTATCATTGTAGGTTAAATTCGATTCCAAATCACAATCCGAACCATAGCATGGTTCCATTTCTGAAGGCCTAGCCTGAGTGCATTGGCTAGTCGGTATCGAGGCCCAAGTTTGCGAAAACTCCAGGT